>ML263990.1:0-71645 GCA_005239495.1 Nicotiana undulata | reverse complement strand
AAATACAACATAAGACAGAAGAAGAGAAATAAATGGTGACGCCAAGGCCTGCGGACGCCTGCAAGACTATCTCGGTGTCGCCGTGGACTGAAGATACTCCTTCGCTCAATGTCCACTAGGTCCGGCGCTGTAATCTGCACAACATAAAGAAGTGCAGGTGTAGCATCAGTACAACCGACCTCATGTACTGAGTAAGTGCCGAGCCTAACCTCGACGAAGTACTGACGAGGCTAGGACACGACAATCAATAACACCTGTGCAATTCAATAATATAACAGAAAATAATGACAGGAAATAAGCAAGTAAATACAACAACGGGGGGAACATGCTGGGGATAAAGGGCAAGAGCTAACTGAAACAACGGAACAAGGAACAATTGAAATGTATAAATAACAGCAGGAATTAACGGCTCTGAAAAAGTAAATAAACAGAAACGGCACGGCATGTCCCCTCATGCTATAACCTCACAAACACTCGGCACGGAATGTCCCCTCGTGCATAAATAATAATCACTCGACACGGAATGTCCCATCGGGCATAAATAATAATCACTCGGCACAGAATGTCCCCTCGTGCATAACCTCACAATCACTCAGCACAGAATGTCCCCTCGTGCATAAATAATAATCACTCGGCACGGAATGTCCCCTCGTGCATAAATAATAAATAATCACTCGGCACGGAATGTCACCTAGTGCATAAATAACAAACACTCGGCACGGAATGTCCCCTCGTGCATAACCTCACAATCACTCGGCACGGAATGTCCCCTCGTGCATAACATATGTAAAAGCAACAATTGACAGGAAAGACAATAATAAGAAACCTCAAATGTACAGAAATAATCAACAAGTATTCTACTGTCCCGGCAAGAGACTCTATAACCAATCTCACTCAGAGGTATAATTTTAACAAATGATCCTCAACCGGACGAATAATAAATAACAATCTACATCATGAAATACCCTCAATGTATCACTTCCAGAATGACAATTAATTCATTACACAAAGAATATCAAAGAACACTATATAAATCATCAAGTTCGACTCACGGGCATGCTCGACCACAACATATAGGTACCCGTCACCTCACCTATAAGTTGGACATGGATTAACACATAGCAGATAAGACTCTATACCTATTCCCTCAAGCTAAGGTTAGGCCAAACACTTACCTCGGCTCCAAAAATGCAAATCAAGCCTCTAGCACCGCTTTTACTCTCGAATCCGACTCCGAAACAACCGTATCTAGACATAATTGACTCAATAACATCAAAAATTACTCAACAATTCAATTTCAAAACATAATTATAAATTTTCCAACATTCTTCCAAAAATTCCAAAATTCGACCTCGGGCCTGCTTGGTCCAAATACGAGGTTCGGACCAAAATCCGATCACCCATTCCCCCACGAGCCCGAATATACAATTTGTTTTGAAATTCGACCCCAAAACGAGGTCAAATTCCCAAATATTCAAAAAGCCATAACTCTTCCCAAAACCCCAATTTCTATCCTTTAATCCCATGATTTTAGGCCTAGAATCTAACAAATGTTGATGAAAATGGAAGAAAATGAAGTTGGAATTGCTTACCTATGAAGCTATGGTGATGAAGCTCTTCAAAAATGGCCCAAGGAGGAGTGGAGAAGAAGAAGTGTAAGAAAAATGGTGAAATTCCCGTGTAAGTGTTCTGTTTTGGGTCTTTAAAATAACTAGGCGTTTTATATCTGTGCGATCGCAAAAGGAGTAATGCGATCGCATAGTGGAAAAGTCCCCTAAGCTCCACGATCGCAGAAAGACAAACGCGATCGCACAGAGACCCTGACCTACTCCCCCGCGATCGCGAACCAGCTAATGCAGTCGCACAAGACNCGCTAAATGCTACGCACAAAAAAAATTCCCCCCCCCCCCCCCCCCCCCCATAGCTTCTTAACCTCTTATGCGATCACCACTATGCCTATGTGATCACATAGTGCAACAAACTCATCCACCCCCAACACACTGCTATGCGATCGCAACTACACCTATGCGATCGCATAGTGTAATACACCAGACACCAGAAAATTGCCAAAACACCAGATTTTTCCTAAGTTTTGCACCCCCGACACCTACCCGGAACTCACCCGAGCCCCCGGGGCTCAAAACCAAATATGCACACAACCTCAAAAACATCCAACGGACTTGTTCGAGTAATCAAAACACCACAATATCATCATAAACATGGAATTAAACCTCAAAATCTATAAAAATTCTCAAAACTTCATTAACTTTAAAATTTTCCATTTTTAGTCCGAATCAGCTCAAATTGAGTCTGTTTCTTACCAAATTTCACAGATAACTCATATAACACATATTGAACCTGTTCGGGGCTCCGGAACCATAATACGGGCCCGATTACACAGGTTTCACATCAATTCTCATTTTCAAAAACCTTTATATTTTTCAGAAAATAAATTTCTTTAAAAATTCATTTCTCGGACTTGGGACCTCGGAATTCGATTCCGGGCATACGCCCAAGTCCCATATTTTCCTACGGACCCTCCGGGACCGTCAAATCATGTGACCAGGTCCGATTACCAAAAATGTTGACCAAAGTCAACTTTATTCAAATAATTATTGTAAATTCATCTTTTTATCAATTTTTCACATAAAGCCTTCCCGGCTACGTGCCAGGGCTGCGCACGCACATCGAGGTGAGATAGAAGGAGGCTTTCAGGGCCTCAAAACACAGATTTAGTTAAAATTACACGGGATGACCTTTTGGGTAATCACAGTCTCCACCTCTAAAACAAACGTTCGTCCTCGAACGAACATAATAAGGTACCTGAATCGGGGAAAAGATGGGGATATCGGCTCCGTATATCGGACTCGGACTCCCAGGTAGCTGCCTCAACAGGCTGACCTCTCCACTGAACACGAACCGAAGGATAACTCTTCGATCTCAGCTAAGGAACCTGCCGAGCTAATATGGCTACCGGCTCCTCCTCGTAAGTCAAATCCTTGTCCAACTGGACACCGCTGAAGTCAAGTACATGAGATGGATCCGCAATATACCTCCAGAGCATAGATACGTGAAAACACCGGGTGCACGACTAAATGCGGTGGCAAGGCAAGTCTATAGGCCACCTCTCGTACCTTATCCAAAATCTCAAATGGACCAATGTACCTAGGGATCAACTTGCCCTTCTTTTCAAACCTCATCACGCCCTTCATGGGCGACACTCGAAGAAATACCCGGTCTCCTATCATAAATGCCAACTCTCGAACTCTGCGATCCGCATAACTCTTCTGCCTAGACTGAGCTGTATGAAGAATGAACTTCACCTTGTCAAAGGCATCCTGGACTAACTCAGAACCCAACAATCTAGCCTCTCCCGGTTCAAACCACCCAACTGGTGACCGACACCGCCTACCATACAACGCCTCATACTGAGCCATCTGAATGCTCGACCGATAGCTGTTGTTGTAGGCAAACTTAGCTAAAGGCAAAAACTGGTCCCATGAACCTCCAAAGTCAATGACACACGCTCGTAGCATATCCTCCAAGATCTGAATAGTACGCTCGTACTGTCCGTCCGTTTGAGGATGAAATGTTGCGCTCAACTCAACCCATATGCCCAACTCACGCTGAAACACTCTCCAGAAATGGGGGTAAACTGAGTACCTCGGTCTGAAATAATGGATACGGGCACACCATGCAATCGAACAATCTCTCTTATATAGATTTTTGCCAACTTCTCCATTGAATACGAAACTGATACAGGAATGAAGTGTGTTGACTTGGTCAGCCTATCCACAATGACCAAAACCGCATCAAACATCCTCTGAGTCCGTGGGAGTCCAACTACATAATCCATGGTGATACACTCCCACTTCCACTCGGGAAGCTCAATCCGCTGCATCAAACCACCGGGTCTCTGGTGCTCGTACTTAACCTGCTGATAGTTCAAGCACCGAGCTACATATGTTACAATATCCTTCTTCATCCTCCGCCACCAATAATGCTGCCGCAAGTCCTGGTACATCTTTGCGGCGCCCGGATGAATGGAATACCAGGAACTACGGGCCTCCTGCAATATCAACTCTCGAATACCATCAACATCAGGTACACAAATACGACCCTGCATCCTCAGAACTCCCTCATCATCAACTGTGACCTGCTTGGCACCTCCGTGCCGGACCGTATCTAAGAACACACAAATGACGATCATCATACTGCCTGGCCCGAATAAGATCATACAATGAAGAACGGGCCACAGTATGGGCCAAAACACTGCCAGTATCGGAACCCTCCAATCTCATAAATCGGTTGGCCAAGGCTTGAACATCCAAAGCAAGCGGTCTCTCTCCGACTGATAAACAAGCAAGATTACCCATAATGGCTGACTTCCGGCTCAAAGAATCGGCCACCACATTGACCTTCCCCGGATGATATAAGATGGTACAGTCATAATCCTTCAACAGCTCTAGCCATCTCTTCTGCCTAATATTCAACTCTTTCTGCTTGAACAAATACTGCAAACTCTTATGATCCGTGAACACCTCACATGGCACCCCATACAGATAATGCCTCATAATATTCAATGCATGAACGATAGCCTCCAACTCCAAATCATGAACTGGATAGTTCTTCTCATGAGCCTTCAAGTGACGTGAAGAATAAGTTATAACCTTGCCATCCTACATCAACACTGCACCAAGACCAACCCGTGAAGCATCACAATACACGGTATACGGCCCTGAGCCTGTGGGCAAAACTAACACCGGTGTCGTGGTCAAGGCTGTCTTGAGCTTCTAAAAGCTCGCCTCACACTCATCCGACCACCTGAATTGGGCACCCTTCTGAGTCAACCTGGTCATCGCGGCTGCGATAGATGAAAATCCCTCCACAAATCGCCGATAATAACCTACTAAGCCAAAGAAACTCCGAATCTCTATAGCTGAAGTGGGTCTAGGCCAATCTCTAACTGCTGAAATCTTCTTGGGATCCACCTGAATACCCTCTGCCGACACAAGATGGCCCAGAAATGCCACCAACCTCAACCAGAACTCACACTTAGAAAATTTGGCATACAACTGACTATCCATCAGAGTCCGGAGGACGACTCGAAGATGTTGCTCCTGCTCCTCTCGGCTACGGTAGTATATCAATATATCATCAATGAAAACAATAACGAACGAGTCCAAATAGGGCCTGAACACTCGTTTCATCAACTCCATAAAAGCAGCGGGGGCATTTGTCAACCCAAATGACATCACCAAGAACTCATAATGCCCAAACCGAGTACGAAAGGCTATCTTAGGGACATCAGACGCCCTAATCCTCAGCTGATGGTAACCAGATCTCAAATATATCTTGGAAAACACCGTAGCACCCTGAAGCTGGTCAAATAGATCATCAATCCTCGGCAAAGGATACTTATTCTTAATATTAACCTTGTTCAACTCCCGGTAGTCAATACACATCCTCATTGAGCCATCTTTCTTCTTAATGAACAATACTGGGGCACCCCAAGGAGAAACACTAGGCCTAATGAAGCCTTTATCCAACAAATCCTGCAACTGCTCCTTCAACTCTGGCGGGGCTATACGGTACGACGGAGTAGAAATAGGCTGAGTGCCCGGAGCTACCTCAATACAAAAATCAATATCCCTGTCGGGTGGCATACCCGGCAGGTCAGCAGGGAATACCTCTGGAAACTCACGAACCACGGGTACAAACTCCATAGAAGGAACCTCAGCACTAGAATCACGAACATAGGCCAAATAGTCCAAACAACCCTTCTCGACCATGCGCCGAGCCTTCATATATGAAATAACTCTACCTAAATAATGACTAGAAGTCCCTCTCCACTCCAAACGAGGTACTCCTGGTAAGGCCAAGGTCACAGTCCTGGCGTGACAGTCCAGAATAGCATGGTAGGGAGATAGCCAATCCATTCCCAATATAACATAAAAGTCAACCATATCAAGAAGCAAAAGATCTACCTGAGTATCCAAACCACCAATAACCACTAAGCATGAACGGTATACTCGATCTACCACAATAGAATCACCCACCGGGGTAGACACATATACAAAAGTACTCGGGGAATCACGGGGCATAGTCAGATAAGGGGCAAAATATGAAGACACATAGGAGAATGTAGAACCCGGATCGAATAAAACCGAAGCATCTCTGCAACAAACTGAAACCATACCTGTATAACTATATTGGAGGCCTAAGCCTCAGGCTTGGCCGGAATAGCATAGCATCGGGGCGTAGCCCCTCCAACCTGAACATCTCTGGGTCGACCTACTACGGGCTTACCTCTACCTCTCGTTGCCTGTCCTCCACCTCTAATAGTCTGGCCTCCACATCTAGCACCTCGACCTCCACCCCTAGCTGGCTGTGGGGGTGGGGGTGCACCTGATGCGGGAACCATAGAACGGGAACCCTGATACTGAGGACCACCAAAACCTAGAAATGTACCCCGTGCCACCGCAAGTGAAGCAAGACCTCGGCTGCTGAGAATGCTGACCCTGGAAATGCCCCTGTCGACCAGAATAACTACCTTGGAAGCTCTGAATCGGTGGTGCACTAATAAGAGTTGATAGCGCACTACGGGATACCTGAAGTGCCGTCTGGAATGGCCTAGGAGGATGACCTCTGCCAAAGGAATCTCTGCCTCCAGATGAGGCACCACTGAATTGGCCGAAATAACGAGGTCTCTTGTCAGACCCTGACCAGCGCCCTGTGATAAGACCATCTCAATACGCCTAGCCACATCGGCCGCATCCTGAAAGGTGATATCAGTACCTGACTCTCTGGCCATCTGAAGTCTAATGGGCTGACCCAAACCCTCAATAAACCTCCTCACTCTCTCTCGATCCATGGGGAGTATCATGATAGCATGTTGGGCCAGAGTAATGAACCTATTCTCGTACTGAGTAACAATCATAGATCCCTACTGGAGGCGCTCAAACTGCCTCCGATAGTCCTCTCTCTGAGTAACGGGAAGAAACTTCCCCAAGAAAAACTTGGAGAACTGAGCCCAAGCCAAAGGTGCAGACCCAGCTGGTCTGGTCAAGCAATAGTCCCTCCACCAAGTCTTGGCGGTACCAGAAAGACGGAATGTGGCTAAGTCAACTCCATTGGACTCTACGATGCCCATGTTCCGAAGAACCTCATAACAACTGTCCAAGTAATCCTGGGGATCCTCTGATGGTGTACCAGTAAAAGTAGTAGGGAATAACTTGGTGAATCGATCCAATCTCCACAAAGCATCGGCAGACATAGCTGCCCCCTCGACGACCTGTGCCACAATACCCTGCTGAGCTGCTCTAGCTGCCTGAGGTGCTGGAGTATGGAACTGAGTGGCTAACTCCTCTGGTGTGCGAGTAGCAGGAGTCTGGGCCCCTGCCCCAGCCTGAGAGATGGCTGGTGCAGTAGGAAGAAGACCGGCCTGAGCCACGCTCTCCATAAGTCCCACTAAGCGGACAAGAGCGTCCTGAAGAACTGGGGTGGCAATGAACCCTTCAGGGACCTAAGCAGATCCTACTGGAACCGTCCGAGCAGGAACCTCACCGGAAAAGTCTACATGTGGGTCCTCTACTGGGGATTCTGCTCAAGGCTGAGCCCTGCCCATGCCTCGACCTCTAGCACGGCCTCGACCTCGTCCTCGGCCCCTCGTAGGAGCTGCAACAAGAGGATCAGAGTGCTAATCGGTAGATGAGGAAACACGCGTTCTCGCCATCTGCGAGAGAGTGGAATATAAACTCAATTAGCATTTAGAATTCAAGTCACACGACAGAGAAGAAGAAATGTGAAGTTATTCCTAACTTTGCAGCCTCTAGGGATAAGTACAGACGTCTCCGTACCGATCCCTCAGACTCTACCAAGTTTGTCCGTGAGTTGTGAGACCTAAGCAACCTAGAACTATGATACCGACTTGTCACGACCCAAAATCCCACATTCAGGCCGTGATGGTGTCTAACGTTGAACCCGCAAGACAAGCCAACGTTTTTGGTTAGATTTACTATTTTCTTTATTTACAATATATAAAAGAACAACAATAAACATGAATAAATAAATAAGGATGTGGAAGGTAAGAATCCATCAACTTAATATAATAAATGTTACGAAATTTCATACATAAACCACCAGAACTGGTGCCACAATCTCATGGACAGTCTAAGATTGCTAAAAACATGAGTCTGAAGTAAAGAAGTGTAGCTGTCTAAAAATACAAGATAAGACATAAGAAGAGAAATAGATGGTGACGCCAAGGTCTGCGGATGCCTGTAGGACTACCTCGGTGTCGCCGTGGACTGAAGGATACTCCCTCGCTCAATGTCCACTGGGTTTGGCGCTGTAATCTGCACAACATAAAGAAGTGCAGGTGTAGCATCAGTACAATCGACCCCATGTACTGAGTAAGTGTCGAGCCTAAACTCGGCGAAATAGTGACGAGGCTAGGACACGACAACCAATAAATCCTGTGCAATTCAATAATATAACAGGAAATAATGAAAGGAAATAAGCAAGTAAATACAACAACGGGGGGAACATGCTGGGGATAAAGGGAATGAGCTAACTGAAAAAACGGAACAAGGAACAGTTGAAATGTATAAATAACAGCAGGAATTAACAGCTCTAAACAAGTAAATAAATAGAAACGGCACGACATGTCCCCTCGTGCTATAACCTCACAAATACTCGGCACAGAATGTCCCCTCGTAAAAAAATAATAATCACTTGGCACGGAATGTCCCCTTGTGTATAACCTCACAATCACTCGGCATGGAATGTCCTCTCGTGCATAAATAATAATCACTCGTCACGGAATTTCCCCTCGTGCATAAATAATAAATAATCACTCGGCACGGAATGTCCCCTAGTGCATAAATAATAAACACTCGTCACGGAATGTCCCCTCGTGCATAACCTCACAATCACTCGGCACGGAATGTCCCCTCGTGCATAACATATGTAAAAACAACAATTAATAGGAAAGACAATAATAAGAAACCTCAAATGTACAGAAATAATCAACAAGTATTCTACCGTCCCAACAAGGGACTCAGCTATAACCAATCTCACTCAGAGGTATAATTTTAACAAATGATCCTCAACCGGACGAATAATAAATAACAATCTACATCATGAAATACCCTCAATATTTCACTTCAAGAATGACAATTCATTACACAAAGAATATCAAAGAACACTATATAAATCATCAAGTTCGACTCACAGGCATGCTCGACCACAACATATAGGTACCCGTCACCTCACCTATACGTTAGACATAGATTAACACATAGCAGATAAGACTCTATACCTATTCCCTCAAGCTAAGGTTAGGCTAAACACTTATCTCGGCTCCAAGAATACAAATCAAGCCTCTATCACCGCTTTTCCTCTCGAATCCGACTCCGAAACAACCGTATCTAGACATAATTGACTCAATAACATCAATAATTACTCAACAATTCAATTTCAAAGCCTAATTATAGATTTCCCAATATTCTTCTAAAAATTCCAAATTTTGACCCCGGGCCCGCTTGGTCCAAACACGAGGTTCGGACCAAACCCCGATCACACATTCCCCCACGAGCCCGAATATACAATTTCTTTTTAAATCCGACCCCAAAACGAGGTCAATTTCCCAAATATTCAAAAAGCCCTAACTCTACCCAAACCCCCAATTTCTACCCTTTAATCCCATGATTTTAGGCCTAGAATCTAACAAATGTTGATGAAAATAGAAGAAAATGAAGTTGGACTTGCTTCAAAATTCCTTGTCGCATAAGTAGCGACCTGCACGAATGGTGTAACGACTGCCCCGCTGTTTCTGACAAGGACCCGTTGAAATTGAATTCTCCGTGAAGATGCGGAGTACCAACGGCTAGACTTTCTGAGACTCAACGTTGTACCCTGGGTCTTAATGTTGTTCAGCTTCTTGGTGGGAATCCCCGAGTTCCACAATCAATCCCAGATCCATCTATTTGAGGGAGGTCCAATTTCGCGCTCTTCTAATTGCTTAGAAGGGAGCAACCAACTTCAAAGCTTACCTGATTATAAAAATAAGTATTATTAAAAAAGAGAACCTATGAAGCTATGGTGATGAAGCTCTTCAAAAATGGCCCAAGGAGGAGTGGAGAAGAAGTGTAAGAAAAATGGTTAAATTCCCGTGTAAGTGTTATGTTTTGGGTCTTTAAAATAACTGGGTGTTTTATACCTGTGCGATCGCGAAAGGAGTAATGCGACCGCACAGTGGAAAGGTCCCCTAAGCTCCGCGTTCGCACAGAGACCCTGACCTACTCCCCCGCGATCGCGAACCAGCTAATGCGGTCGCACAAGACAACTGACCATCCCCCCTAGCTTCCTAACCTCCTATGCGATCGCAGCTATGCCTATGTGATCGCATAGTGCAACAGACTCACCCCCCACACACACTGCTATGCGATCACAACTACACCTATGCGATCGCATAGTGTAATACACTAGACACCAAAAAAGTGCCAAAACACCAGAGGTTTCCTATGTTTTGCACCCCGACACCTACCAGAAACTCACCCGAGCCCTCGGGGCTCAAAATGAAATATGCACACAACCTCAAAAACATCCTAAGGACTTATTTGAGTAATCAAAACACCAAAATATCATCATAAACATCGAATTAAACCTCAAAAGCTTTAAAAATTCTCAAAACTTTATTAACTTTCAAATTTTCCATTTTTAGTCCAAATCACCTCAAACTGAGTCTGTTTCTTACCAAATTTCACAGACACCTCATATAACACATATCAAACCTGTTCCGGGCTCCGGAACCATAATACGGGCCCGATAACACAGGTTTCACATCAATTCTCACTTTCAAAAACCTTTACATTTTTCAGAAAATAATTTTCTTTAAAAATTCATTTCTCGGACTTGGGACCTCGGAATTCGATTCCGGGCATACGCCCAAGTCCCATATTTTCCTACGGATCCTCCGGGACCGTCAAATCACGGGTCCAATTCGTTTACCAAAAATGTTGACCAAAGTCAACTTTATTCAAATAATTATTGTAAATTCATCTTTTTATCAATTTTCCACATAAAGGCTTCCCGGCTACGCGCCCGGGCTGTGCACACACATCGAGGTGAGATAGACGGAGGCTTTCAGGGTCTCGGAACACAGATTTAGTTAAAATTACACGGGATAACCTTTTGGGTCATCACATTGGGAAGAAGAAACTTATCCTAATTCTAAGGTTCATGGAGATCTGCTTAGAGATAGCGAAGAAGTGTGAAGAAGAAGAAGGCCTAGAAGTCGTGTCTGTTCTAACCAAGTGCTGAGTTTGATATAACCCAAGTTATACTCAGCTCAATGTTTGGGACACGTGGGAAGAGTCACAGCCCTTGGATGTATATATGATAGATCAATTATACACCATCTGATAAAATTGATACTAGAAGCTTCCTTCCCTCACGTGACTAACATGTGAGGGAATATAGTTTGTTATAGGAATAGAATATTTTTGTTATTTGCCGGACAAATCAGAGTGGACAATTGTACATAGTCTTCTTCTTTTGTTATTCTTTATTTTCAGCTGCAAGTGTATATATATACATGTACAAAGCAATGAATATACAGAGAAAAATTATCAATCACATTTCTTATTTAATTTACATGGTATCAGAGCAATAAGCTCGATCCAACAGTCCAACCATCAAATTCATTTACATCATATTCATCATCAAAATCTGTAACCTAAAATGCTTGAAACAATCATCACATCTACTGGTGATACGAGCAATGCTGCAAAACGAGTTAGGTATGATGTCAATCACCCCTATCATCTCAACAACCTGATTCACCTTGAATGACTCTAGTCAACACTATGTTTGATGGAAGAGGACACCCAAGATGTAGGAGATCTATTCTCATGTCTTTGTAAGACAAGTAGAAACTTGGTTTCATCAATGGAGCCTGACAATCTCCAGATCTGAAATCTCGAGAGCATGAACAATGGAGTTGCGTGAATGACATGGTCATCTCTTGGATCCTAACTTCTCTCTCAAAGGATATCGCAGACAGTGTGATATACTCAAAAACTCCAAAAGAGATTTGGGACAGCCTGGAGCAGAGACTTTCAAGATCAGATGGAGCCAAGCTCTATCATCTGTAGAAGGAGTTATTAGGTTAGTACGGGGAAACGATGACATTGCAGGATACTTCACTAAGCTCAAATGACCGTGGGATGAATTAGATGCTTTAAATTTTATCATATGTTGTTCATGTGTTTTTATTTATGGAAAGACAAAGTTGACTAAGTCCCTTGAGGATCAGAGATTGATCCAATTCCTAATGTGATTTGATGACATTTATCCACAAGCAAGATGAAATATCCTCATGATGAACCCTTTGCCTAGTATGGATGTTGCTTATTTACTTCTCTTACGAGATGAAAATCAAAGAGCATTTAATGCAAAAGCAAAATTTAATTCGGAATCAGCTCATTCATGGCATCCAGAGAGGCAGAGCAGCCTAATGCATAACTACTAGCTGATTTTGCAGCTTTCGTGATCACAGGCAAAGGGAAGAATTATCAGAAACTTAGGAACCAAACACAAAGAGGAGAAGCCATAGCACCCAAATGTAAAAATTCAGGAAAAAAGTTTGTTAAACCTCAACAAAGGTTTAAAGGGAAAAAGAAGTACAATCAAAATGTGTCTTGTACTTGCTATGAAAAAACAGGACATACACAATAGTAGTGCTATAGAATTATTGGATTTCCAGAAGATTTGGAGTTCACCAATCACAAAGGTTATCGGATGGTGTATAATTGATCTATCATATATACATCCAAGGGTTGTGTCTCGTCCACGTGTCCCAAACATTGAGCTGAGTATAACTTAGGTTATATTGAACTAAGCATTTGGTCGGAACAGACACGACCTCTAGGTCTTCTTCTTCTTCTTCTTCTTCTTCATCCTTCTTCTCTATCTCTAAGAAAATCTCCATGAACCTTAGAATTAGGACGGGGTATCTTCTTCCCAACATACTAAACCTGTTTGTTTGCTATGGAAGTCTTTGTATGGTTTAAAACAAACTTCCAGGCAATAGTATGCTAGGCTTGCAGGGGCTTTGAGTTTTAAGGAGTATTCTTCATCATTAAACGATTACTCACTATTCTTTAAACGCACATGAAACCTGATTTCTATGCTAACTATCTATATAGATGACATACTACTAACTGGAGCCGACTTGGAAGAAATTCAGCATATCAAGGATTTTCTAAACACTAAGTTCAAGGTCAAGAATCTAAGAGACATACATTATTTTTAGGGATGCAAATTCTACGAGAAAAGGAAGGTTTCATTGTTAGACAAAAGGGGATTAACCTTGGATATGCTGTAGGAATCTGATGTATCTTATTTGCCTCGAGTTAGTTCCCATCTTGATCTTTCTTCCAAGCTTCAAGTTGATGATGTGCACTGTTTGCAAAATCCAACAGTATTTTGTCCTCTGGTTGGAAAGTTGAACTATTTCACTAACACTCGCTCGTACCTTTCTTTTGAAGTCCTTACTCTCAATAAATACATGCAGAGACCATGTATGTCTTATTTCTCTGGTGCCTTACGAGTGCTCAAATATTTGAGCTCTGATTCAGGAAAAGGAGTTCTTCTCTCAGCAGAACAATCATTCTCCTTGCTTGCATTTTGCGATGCTGATTGGGCATCTCGCAAGGATTCTAGGAGGTACGTCGATGGATTCTTCATCACACTAGGAGGAGCACCCATTTCCTGGAAATCAAAGAAATAAGTGTTAATCTCTCTATCTTCTGCAGAGGCAGAGTACAGATCTATGAGAAGAGTAACTGCAGAACTTACATGGTTAATTCGCCTCCTTGAAGATCTCTCTACACTAGTAAGTATACTATACCTCTTCTCTCTGAAAGCAAAGCAGCCATTCACATAGCTCATAACCCCGTCTTCCACGAACGCACAAGACATGTCGAGATTGACAGTCATTTTGTGTGTCAACAATTCTTTTCCGGCTTACCTTATCCCTTGTTCCTTCTAAAGGCCAACTGGAAGATTTCACAAAGCCACTTTCTAGGGTTTCTCACTCTGAGATTTTGAGAAAGTTAGGGGTCACAAAGTTACCCTCCAACTTGAGGGGGGATGTTGGGAAGAAGAAACCCCATACTAATTCTAAGGTTCATGGAGAATTGCTTAGAGATAGAGAAGAAGAAGAAGAAGAAGAAGAAGAAGAAGAATAAGAAGACCTAGAAGTTCTGTCTATTCCGAACAAATATTGAGTCCGATATAACACAAGGTATACTCAGCTCAATGTTTGGGACACGTGGATGAGTCACAGTCCTTGGATGTATATATGATAGATCAATTATACACCATCTTATAAAATTGATACTAGAAGATTTCTTCCCTCACATGACTAACATGTGAGGGAATATAATTTGTTATAGGAATAGAATATTTCTGTTATTTGCTGGACAAAAGAGTAGGAAAACTGTACATACTCCTTTTCTTTTGTTATTCTTTATTTTCAGCTTCAAGTTTATGTATATGTACAAAGCAATGAATATACACAGAAAATTTTTCCAATCGGATTTCTTCTTCAATTTCGTACAAGTTATGAGCGACATTGTGAGAAACGGATTTGTCACCAATAATCTTGATATTGTGGCTACTATTACCCACTAAATGGCGCCAATAGGCCGAGGCACTTGATAGGAAGGCCATTTCGTCTATGGAGAAAAATTCGTAGAGCTTTCTAGTATCGTTCAAGTGGCAGAGACCAGAGAGGCGTAGGGATAAACAGTTTGATAGGCTTCAGGCTCAATTAAAAGCTCTCCTTGAGTTTAGAACTTACTCATTGCCCCGATCTCGTGAGTTATCGCCTGAGTCTCCTCATCCTGCACCTGATTGTTCCACCTGTGCAAAAGATGAAGGCTCAAGCTATGAAGAAGATGTGATACAAAATACTCCTTAATATTGTTTGTATTGCTAACCGATTCTTGAACTATATTGTAACTACTAGAAATTCGTCCAAAACTGATTGACTTCGGTCGTTCAAAAAAGCGACCCAAAAACTGACCGAAGTCGGTCGGTATTTCAAAATATTTTATTTTTCAAATTTTTTACGAAACCGATCAACTTCAGTTGATTTTTGTTTTGGCACATAAATGTGGGAAACCATTTTGGCGTCACGCGAATTTTTTTTAAAAAGAAATCGACCAACTTTGGTCAGTTATTCATATAAAATAAATTAAGATTAATATTTTAAAAATTGACCAAAATCGGTCAGTTATTTCAATCGGTCATTTTAAAATACCTGACCGACTTCGATCGGTAATTTTATATTTTTATTAAAAACTGACCAAAATCAGTCGGTTATTTTCGCGCGAAATGCAATTAAAGAGTACAAATAAAATAAAAGATAGTCTTAACAAAAATGTAGCAACGGTGTATTGGTAGAATAGTATCCTGCCACAGTACACCCCCGATTCAACTCCCAGATGGTGCATTTTTTAATTGCATAATTAAGAATACCGACCGACTTCGGTCGGTTTTTAGGTAGCTTTTTTCCTTTTTAGTCGCTAGTGAAATTTTATTGACCGACCGAAATTGGTCAAAAATTGCGACCAACTTCAGTCGCTATTTATTACCGACCAACTTAATTTTGACGAATAAATTCGGTCAGAAATCGGTCGATTTTTCCAGTTTTTTGACCGATTTCGGTAGGTATTCCTTGACGATATTAGGCAACTTTCTAGTAGTGATCTGCTACTATTGGTACTCTTATAAATTAGTTATACTTGTTATAGTTCTTTTGAGATAGTATCTTCTTGATGACTGTTGTATGTGTTTTAGTTGGCAATTGAATGCTTTGATATTATTGTAGTTGGTGTTTTATCTGGGGATCGTTGTGGGGATTATTGTAGTGTTGGTTGTATTGGAGAATATTAAATATAGCTAGTGTGGTTGAATGATAGAAATATAGTGCTGAATTGAGCTGTTTTGTATGGTATTTTTTTCGGCTGGTAGTGTAACTATAAAACTACCAAATTTTGTAAGATTCTTTCCTAGAAAATTGACCAACTAGTGTCTGGTTCAATCGGTTTTGCCGTGAAAAATAAAAATTTTAAAACTTTCGACCATTTTCGCTTGGTTAGTACCCAGAATTCATAGCACAAATCGACCGAAGTCAATCGGTTTCCACTTTTTTTTCATTAAATCGCATTTAGAGTAAATAAAATTTTTTTTGTTCAACTGATCGATTGTTTCAGTTGGCTAGAACTGACCGGCTTCTGTAGGTTTCCTATACCTACCATATGTTTTCTGACTTGCCTATTCCAGTTGATTTCAGGTCAAAATCGACTACTTTTGATCGGTTATCTTGGACAGGTTATACTAGTGCATGAGGAATGAATGCGTCTTAATGTGCTTGAGCAATTTTAAGATAATGATTATCAAAGTAGGGATATTATTATTATTTAAGTTCTAGGAGACACTTTGACAAACGAAAAAGAGAAACAATTTTAAAGTCTCTCATAGGACTTGAACCACGTATCATACCAATTGTAAATAAAATAATTTTATTCTAATATTTACCCGTAAAACTATATAGTTGAATTTATATGTGGTTTATAGATAAGTGAATTGATTTGATAATAAAATGATAAATAAATTAGACAAAAAATGTAAGACTTAGCCTTGAAGTTAGGATAAAACAACAGAAATCTTGATTCAGGGAGCAGAGCTTCCGGGGGCAGTTATAACAATATTGAATAAGTAAGAAAGTTAAATGTTATTGAGCTTTTGATAGAATATATTGTATGCTTGTCAGAAAATTCGTCTCCTTTACAATGGTTGGGGAGCTCACTATTTATAGTTTCACCAAGGGAACAAGGTCCTAGGATTAAGCCCATCTTAAATGATAATTATGAGGGCCACTGAAAAATGTGTAATAGTATGCAGTGAATGCCACAATATCTGTAACAGACCGTGCACTTAATGCTTTAGAATATTCTTCAATAAGTGCCACCGGGTGGCAGGTGTTTAATTCTCCTTTATGAATACCATTCTCTTAGAAATTGCTGTCTTCGGACCCGACTATATTTTTTCTTCGGTTCCACGTGCCGCTTCTCATGCTATCATTATATCAAAATATTTTACTCTATATAGATAGTCCCCCTATTTTCGGTGGCATAACCTTGTGTCACCGCGAAGTTGGTAAAGATACCCTTTTTGGCGGAAAATTCTCTGACCCCCTATGAAAAGTTTCTAATGGCTGATTAGGCGCACGTCTCTCTACATTTAATTCCCCAAACACGCGTTTCATGATTCAACACCACTTTTTCCTGTTATCGAGGTAATTATGACCCCCAATTTTAGCCGCCTATTCCCTTATACGCATCAAACTTCTTGATTTACATCTCATAATTTTACAAACTTTCTCAAACTCTCTTTACTCAACTCGTATTTGTCTTCAACCTTCTCCAACCTTTTTTTTTAGAGAAAAACTCTTTTCTCCCATCTTATAACAATAACTTCTTCTTCAAGAAACCCAAGTTCCTACGGTGAGCATCATTATTCCAAGAAGTCTTGTCACAACTAAGGACTTTGAAGAGAAATATCCTTCCGCTAACCCTCGCGTGTGAGTTGTTGGTGTGTATTCTTCTTCCATCCATCCTTCCAGCATTTCTGCTATGAAAGAAGACTGTCGTTGTCATGATTTAAACATCATCGCCCCTGACCTGGAAGAGCGAATGACCTTACCCAAGAAGGATTTCACCTTTTTTATACGTATTCCTTCATTTTGGCTGTTATCTATGACCATGGAGCTTGACTACATTATCGTGGAGTTATGCTACCGTTACCAGTTATGCCTAGCACAAGTAAGCCCTTATGCGCTGAGTACAATTGCTTGTCTTTGTCGTTTATGCAAAGAGATGGGAGAGAAGTTAACCCTGGATTGATTAATGAACCTTTATTCCCCCAAGATTTTCCACGGGGGAATGATAAATTTAGAAAACATGGTCACCATGCTCTTCTAACCAGCATGGCTGATGACAACGACCATGAGTGGATGGACTAGTTCGTTGCAGTTGCCACCAGGGACATTATTTCGGCCACGACTCCATCTTTTCCGAAATTGTGGAATCGTAAGTCTATCGTTTGTCTTTTCTTCTAGTTAAAGATCAACTCATACTGTTATTGAGCTTTCTCTTATTCCAATAACTCGGTGTAATCCACTGAGTATCGAAGTCTTGGACCAGTGGGTCCAAAAGATTTTGGATGTCACTACACCTGAGACCCGCACGTGGAAAGAACTGATCTTAAATATGGGTGGAAGGCCAAAAATCATGGTATGTTGAACTTATATTGTTTTTACCTTCTTTATAAGAATACTTATTAACCTTTTTCTCTTGTTGAATTCAGGTCTACCCCAAGGCTCAGTTGTCGTCCTCGAGGAGGACGTTTTGGCTTATCCTTCCAACGTGGTAAAACTGTTGCAAGAGGCCTTGCTCGAACGGGTGTAGTCGTTACTGCATCCGATGCAAGTGCTTCTTCTCGAAGTCCCCTAATGGATAAAAAGCAACAAAAAATACGACACTCCTCCGCGGTCGGGGAAAAAAAAGACAAAGAATGTAGTGCCCAAGCCATCCTCGGATTTTGTGGTGATGATCACAGCGCCCGAGCCGACCATAGACACTATGGTGATCGACGATGATGGAGAAGCTAGTAATGAGGGAGATTATCTACATAGAAGACAATGACCTTCATCAACTCAACAGAATGCTCAATCTGTTGAGCTAGTTACACCAACCGAGGACGATGCCTCGGCACTCTAGGGGGAGTATGATATGGTGGAAAATGCTAACTCTCGGTTTCGAGTCCCAGTTTTCGTGCCCGGTACTATGAGGCTGAGTAGAGGGTCCCTTCCATTTTCGGTTAATTAGCAACAAACAACCACCACTGCATTTGCCGCAACTACTTCTCAACCTACAATGCCATCATCTTTGTCTCCTTCTTCACCAACTCTGCCTTCACCACCAGCAACTACTACATCATCTCCACCAGCCCCAGTTTCCCGCGAGGAGGATGTCCCTCTTCCCTAGTCCCCAATTCATGGGAATTTGGGGAAAAATTATGCTACCCCTCTTAAGATCCCCAAAGGAGGAGAAACGTCACCCTCTCAATTTCTATCGGATGCCATTTGTTGTCCCAGCCGGTGGAACATGCTAATTATCTGAATCCTCTAGCTTCAGAAAAAGATAGAAATAGAATACAAACTGTCTCTCGAGAGTGTTTGTTTGATGATGCTATGCACAATGCAATGGCAGTATAATATTTGTTTCCTTTGTTATTTCTTCTATCGTTGTTATGGCAAGGTTTTGAGCTTGTATTTCTATTTTACAAGCTAACTTTCTTGCTTCCCAGTGCCTTCAAAGGTTGATTGTTGATAAGGATGAACTTAACTCTGAGCGGAATCAAATGTTATCCGAGCGGGATCATGTTGCTACCCGCCTTCCAAAACTGGAAGCACGAGCTACTGAGGGTGCTGAATTGGGGGTTCGGTTGCAGAAAAACAAACAAGAGGTAGTGACCCTTATCTAGGAGATTGCCATTTTAAGGGTACAATTTGAAGAAGCTAGGGCCAAATAGGTTGAATTCCACATTGTTGTTCTTGCCGCATTAGATCGCGAGGCTGCCTCTGCTGAAAGATTGATTAATTTGGAGGTAACCTTAAACACCAAAGCCAAAAAAGTTACTGCTCCCGGGGAGAAGTATGCCCGGTTTGAGGAGAGGCATAAGAGGGTCATAAAGAATAATAAGGTTTTTAGCTCCACTGTCTATGATCTTTATGTCATCCTCCAGGCCACTAGATCCGAGCAGGACAACCTTTCTGCCGAGGTTGACCAACTTAAAGAAGAACTTCAGTGTCAAGCGGCTTCCCTCATTGTTGAAAAAACATATTATATGTTTAGTATGAGGAGAAAATTCTTGGAATAGGCCAAAGCGAGTGTCATTGACTTCGATGCCAAAATCGCTAAGGCCCGTGAATTGGAGTCAACTTCCCGAAGAGGTCTTCCGGTCCAGCCTGATGCTACCAACTTTTCTAGTTCTGGTTCAGAGTTCTCAGGAACTGAACAAGAACCTAAAGGTAATGATGCTCAAGGCCAAAATAGTGAAGGCCAAGATATTGAACAAGCAGAGATTCCATCAACTTCTCCTGAGGGTGCAAATGCTTCTCTTCTTCCGGGTTCCAGAGATGCAACAACTTAGTTGTTTCTTTCTTTTCTTTCTCATATCTTTATACTTGTGTTATTCGGCACCTTTATTGTGAATAAAAGCATCTTTTCGTTCAAGTATCGTGTAAGTTTTTCTCTTTGCATACTTTTTGTTAAAGTATTGCGCAAGTTTTCCTTTTTGCGTTCTTTTTGTTTAAATATTCACGCAAGTTTTCCACGCCGAGATCTTCGAGGCTTCGGGTGTATTTTTCTCCAGTAGTAATTGGATTCTGGGCAGAAGTTCTTACGAAATCAACCCTTTATCGTGAGGCTTTCACAAAAGAGGGCTCTCTTATGTTTACAGTGCTCTTGAAGAGGACGTCTCCTATTCATTATGGCACTATCATTTGAAGTACTTGTTTAACTTTCAAATGATAAAATTAATTCATCGATAGGAGAAGAAACAAGATAAAAATAAAAGAGCTTTACTTTATTCCTTCAATTTTTAAAAAGTACATAAGCATTCGTTGTGTTAAAAAGAAATTTCTAGTTACTTGTGGCTAACATGTACAACTTGCTTCTATAGGACTGGCCACGCAGTCCGCTGTCCCGATGATATAACTTTTTTTCGGGTTTCATATTCTGGTCGATGTGGAAGCCATTGTTGTCGTATCCCATATCATTCCCTTGTCAGTGTTTGAATGCGAATAATGCGAATTTGAACACCTGAAGTTTTGCACCTTTTTAAGGATGCCACTAGTGAATGGTTAGATAATCTTCGGTTGATAACAAACTTCACTTCCCCTTAGGAATTTATGCTATCGAGCCAAATATTATCTAACAATCCTCTAGTGTCTTGCACTTGTGAACGGTCAGGTAATCATTGTTCGATAGCAAATTTTACTTCCCTTTGTTCAACAGCCAAAGATTATCTTATTTTTGCAGACAAAGCTTCCTTCGTAGTATGCTTTTCGTGTTGCCTCGTTAAAAACATCCAGAAAAATCCAATTGGGACAAAACTTGGACGAAGGGAAAAAGAGTTGCAACACATACTTTAAATATAGGCGAACCTCATCAACAGTAGTATCTCTTGAGGTGTTCCACATTCCAGTCGCTCGACAACTTTTCTCTATTTTGATTTTCAAATTCGTATGACCCCTTCCCGGTGATAACTAAAACTTGGTAGGGGCCTTCCCATGTTGGTCCTAGCTTCCCGGCATTGATTTCACGGGTGTTTTGAGTTACTTTCCTTAAAACCAAGTCTCTTACTTTGAAATAATGGAGGTTGGCTCTTCTATTGTAATATCTTTCCATTCTCTACTTTTGAAATGGCATCCTTATAAGCGCAAGGTCCCTTCTTTCATCGAGCGTCTCCAATTTGACCAACATTGCTTCATTATTTATTTCTTCATCCACCCAAAAATATCTCAGGTTAGGTTCTCCTACTTCAACCGGGATCAAGGCTTTTGCTCTGTACACAAGAGAGAAAGGTGTCTCCCCCGTGCTTTATTTGGCCATTGTCTGGTATGCCAATAGTACTCCTAGCAACTATTCGGGCCATTTGCCTTGGGCCGCTTCCAATCTGTTTTTGAGATTTTGGATAATCGCCTTGTTTGTTGATTTTGCTTGACCGTTTGCGCTCGGGTGATATAGTGATGATGTTATTCTTTTGATTTTTAAGTCTTCAAGGAACTTCATGACCTTTGCGCCTATGAATTTTGGTTCGTTGTTGTAGGATATTTCTTTTGCTATCCCAAATCTGAAAATTATATTCTCTCATAATAAACCTACCACTTCACGTTCGCTGATCTTCTGATAGGGACTTGCTTCAACCCACTTAGAAAAATAGTCAGTTAAAATAAAAAGAAATCATACTTTATTGGGGTCTAGTGGCAGTGGTCCGACGATATCCATCCCTCACTTCATGGACAACCATGATGACAAAACTAAGTGCAGTGCATCTGCTGGTTGATGTACCAACGGTGTGTAATGTTGACATTTATCACATTTATGAACATAAGTCTTTGTGTCTTGTTCCATCAAGGGGCAATAGTATTATGACCTAATTAATTTTAATACTAAGAAATCCGCGCCTGAGTGATTCTACAAATCCCTTCATGGACTTCTGTCATAACATTGTTATCTTCGGAAGCTCCCATACATCGGCCCAACAGGCCTTGGAAAGATTTTATGTACAATTGACCTCCCTTGAAGTTGTATCGAGCTACTTTAGTGCACAACGTCCGAGATGCCTTAGGATCCTTAGGCAATTTTCTGTGCTCGAGGTGGTCAATGATCTCCCTTCTCCAATCCCAGACCAAATTGGTCGCGTTTACCTCGTAATAGCTATCTGCGTCCAATACCGTATGCATAAGTTGTATGATCGTACCGGAGTTTGATCCCTTCATTTTCATGGACGATCCAAGGTTGGCTAGATCATACCGAATGCTTCCACATTCTCTTCCCTCAGGATATTCACAATTGACCATTCTCGGAACCGAGCAAGCAGAGCTTAGACTTTCATTACGTATTGTTTCATGCGTTCCTCTTTGGCTTTGAAAGAACCTGTAGACCTGACTTACTACCAACTGGGAGTTGTATTTGATTTCTATGACCTCGGAGTCAAGTCCCCTGGCCAGTTCGAGCCCTGCAATCAAAGCTTCATGATCCGCTTCATTGTTAGTCAAAGGAACAACTCTTATGGCCTGCCTTAGGGTTTCTCCGAAGGGCGTGGTTAACACTATGTCGAGCCCAAGCCCCTTCACATTGGAAGCTCCATCCGTGAATAAGTTCCAAACTCTTGATGTTGATTCTGACACCATTACTGCTTCTTTGGTAGCCAAAGCAAAGGTAACAATCCCGAACTAAAATCTACCACAAAGTCGGTTAAAACTTGTGACTTAATCGCAACCCTAGGTTCTATGCCGAAGTCACTCATTTCGACTGCTCATTTGGCTAGCCTACCTAAGAGTTTAGGTTTATGAAGAATATTTCGTAGGGCAAAAGTGGTCACCACAGCTATCGTGTGGCATTGAAATAAGGCCTTAGTTTTCGAGCGACGACTACGAGGGTTGAGGCTAATTTTTCCAGAGGTGGGCAGTGAGTTTTTGCTATTCTCAAAATTTTACTTACATAATAGATAGGATATTGTGTACCTTCATCCTCAGGGACTAAAACGACACTTACCGCTACTTCCAAGACCGCTAAGTAGATTAACAATTGTTCGCCTTCCTCTGGTTTTGAAAATAATTGAGGACTTGACAAATACCTTTTCATATCCTTCAGATACTGTTGACATTCCAGAGTCCATTCAAAGTTATTCTTATTTTTGAGGAGTGCAAAGAAATTATGGCATTTTTTCAAAGACCTGGAAATAAATCTGCTCCAAGCGGCCTGTCTCCCTATCAGCCTTTGAACCTCTTGTGCGGTTGATAGCTGGTCTGGGATATCTTAAATGGATTTAATTTTTTCAAGCTTAACCTCGATCCTCCTTTGCAACACAAAGAATCCCAGGAACTTACCGGAGTTGACCCCAAATGCACACTTCTCGGGATTAAGCTTCATGGTGTGTTTCTTTAAGATAACAAAGGATTCTTGCAAGTGTTTAAGATGATCACTTGCGTTCAAAAACTTAATCAGCATATCATCTATGTAAACCTCCATAATTTTCCCTATTTCTTC
Source organism: Nicotiana undulata (assembly GCA_005239495.1). NCBI lineage: Eukaryota > Viridiplantae > Streptophyta > Magnoliopsida > Solanales > Solanaceae > Nicotiana > Nicotiana undulata. The sequence continues at coordinate 47,730 of ML263990.1, read as the reverse complement.
TCAAACATTTTGTTTACAAGCCGCTAGTAAGTGGCTCCGGCGTTTTTTAGCCCGAAAGGCATCACATTGTAACAATATGTGCCAAAGTTCGTTATGAACGAAGTTTTTTCCTAATCCTACGGATTCAACTTAATTTGGTTGTACCCAGAATAAGCATCGATGAAACTCATTAACTCATGCCGGGCCATCGCATCAACCGTTTGATCAATCATTGGCACTGGGAATGAATCTTTTGGGCACGCCTTATTCAGATCCTTATAGTCAGCACACATGCGAAATTTATTATTCTTCTTTGGAACTACTACTACATTAGCTAGCCAATACTTTACCTCTCGAATTGAACCGTTATCAAGTAAGCAGTGCACCTCTTCTTTGACAAATTTGTTTCTGACCTCGGCAATGGGACGTTCTTTCTGTCTTACCTGAGGGATATTGGGATCCAATCTTAGTTTGTGAACAACCACTTCAGGAGGGATACCTGTCATATCTTCATGCGACCATGCAAAACTATTGACATTAAATTTAAGAAATTTGATAAATCCAGACCTCAGTTAGGGGTGTAGTCTTGTCCCTAAGTGGAACTTCCTCTCCAAGAACTTTCCGAACAATGCGCCTTGTTCATATTCTTCCGCTGTGGATTTTGTTGTGTCCATTTCTTCTGGTACCTGGAAATATCTTGGTACCTGATAGGATTCTGAGGACTACTCACCCTGGTTGACTTCGCTCGGCTCGGGAGCAGGCACCGGTTCCTATAATTGTTATGTCGCATGCTCCTTCCATTTGCTACTGGAAACTGAGATTGCATTCATCCCCCTCGTGACTTGGGAATTTCAGAAACTAATGATATGTTGATGGAACAACCTTCATCTTGTGTAACCACGTCCTCCCCACGATAATATTATAGCACATACCGTCTTCCACCACCTCGAAAAGGGTCGTCTTCATCACCCCTTCGGTATTTATGGGCAGCAAGATCTCTCCTCGGATTGTCACGCTTGCTAGGTTGAACCCGGCGAGGAGTTTTGTGGCTGAAATGATACTTCCAGTGAGCTTGGCTTGCTCCAACACTCTCCATTGGATGAAATTGGCCGAACTTCCTGAGTCCACCAAAACACGTCAATCTGCGTCTTCCTCCGTTAAAGTAATGTTGCTCTCAGTGACTTTCCAGAGTCTCTTACTGTGGATCACTAACACCTTCATTTTTTTTTTGCCGCCAAAAATGTCACACCATTAATCTCATTCCCCCAGAAAATCATGTTGATTGTCAAGCGTGGGGGATTTTCTCCTGCTTTCGAAGGTTCTGCATTATCACGATTACGGCCATAGTTGTTTTTATCCCGGTTACTTAAAAATTCTCCGAGATTGCCATTTTTCAGCAATGTCTCTACCTCCTCGCGCAGATTCCGATAGTCCCCTATAATGTGACCGTTTTCATGGTATTCGCACCACAAATTAGGATCCTTTTGGCTGGGATCGGATCACATTGGCTTTGGGAACCATTCTTATTTGATGTTCCTCACAGCCGACACTAGCTCCACTACGTTAACGTTAAATTTGTATTCGGAAACCTTGGGGTAGGAAGAATCTCGAGAACCCGACCAGTCATTTTAAGTACTAGCACATTGTCCGGTAGTTTGAGGCCTTGAATAGCTTCATTTCATGTATCATGACTTGTACGTGTGGTCGGTTTCAATTTTTGGGAAGTTCGAAGTTGATTTGGAAAGAAAAATCTCAATCCGGAAGCTTTAAGTTGAAAGAGTTGACCAAGATTTGACATTTGAATTCCCTCGGAATAGGGATTTTGGACTTGGGCTGTCACGACCCAAATCCTAATCCAGGTCCCGATGGCGCCCAACAGCGGGGTTAGGCAAGCCGTTATAATTTTCACTAAGTGATTCCCTTCCTATTCGATCAAACAAGTCAATGGTTACCAGTTTATAACAACTAACATGATACTAGTACTGAGTGAAGGTAAAATCATAGTAGATACAAGGCCGAAATAAAACATATACATAGATGTGCATCCCAAAATATATACCGCGTGTGTGCCAGGAACTAGTGTCACGAGTGTCACGGGCAACTACTGAATATACAATGACTACAACATATACAGGGTCCCAGTCTGAATGAAATACACAGAGAGCATAACAAAAGAAACTCCAGGGTGCTGCTAGGAAGTCGCCAGGAAAGCAGCTCACCGTGAAGTGTGACCACGCTATCAATATCTGGCACCGGCCTGAAAATCAGATGGACCAGCCTCCGGACCTGTACAGTCAAGTACAGAAAAGGAAAGAAAGTGAAGGATGAGTACATATATATATAAATATGTACCCAGTGAGTATCCCGTCTAATCTCGAAGAAGTAATGACGAGAGGTCGACTCGATACTCACTAAGGTCCAACAGTCATAAGGTAAGCAGGATGTAAAGAAAACTGTAGGCAAGTAAAACAAATAATCGAGTACATCAATATCCGACATCAAATAACAATCTCAAATCAAACAAGTTTGATATTCGCCGTGGCGTACGGCCCGATCCCACCCTGGTAGCCTCAATCTCGCTGTGGCGTACGACCCGATCCCACCCTGGTAGTCTCAATCTCGTCGTGGCGTATGGTCCGATCCCACCCTGGTAGTCTCAATCTCGCTGTGGCGTACGACCCGATCCCACCCTAGTAGTCTCAATCTCGCCGTGGCGTACGACTCGATCCCACCCTGGTAGTCTCAATCTCGCCGTGGCGTACGACCCGATCCCATAATATAATCAATCATCACTCTGTCGTGATTCTCTTATCACACTTAAATCAAGCCAAGTATCACAATGTTCAAAGACAACAATACCAATCACACAAGTATAATAGTCATATCTATGCTAAAACAGGGGAAAACAATGAGCATGCTATGTCCTAGATACCCGGACGAAGCAGTAATAGCCACTACATACGGACTCTCGTCACTCGGTGCGTACGTAGCCCCCCAAACAAGATCACATAGCAAACAAGGTTACCTAGAGGGACAATTTCCCTCTTACGAGGTTAAAAAGGAGACTCACCTCGATAAAAGCACTCCTCGGACCAAGGACCGGATCAAAAGTTGCGCCCGAAATTCTGAAACTACCCTCGACGGCTCACAGCTAGCCAAACATAGCATAAGTGAATCAATTTATGCTCCAAGAATAAGAATTAACAAGAAATCCCAAAATATAGTATTCTTGAAGGTTTTTGAATTTTCGACCCCGGGCCCACGCGTTCGGATTTTGAAAATTCTCGAAGGAATGAATTACCCGAAGCCCAAGGATCGTAATTACATAATTTATTTAGGAGTTCATGGCTAAAATGGGATAATTCACTAATTATCAAAGCCCTAGGAATTTCTACCAAAGTTTCCCATGATTTGATATTTTAATAGGTAACCTAGTTGGATTTCCATAACTAATCCATGAATTTAGAGAGGGAATTACACTAACCTTGAGGAACCTGACCTTGGAAAGCTTTTCCCTAGCTTTGAGGAGCTTTAATGGAGGTTGGGTATTGAAAATGAAGAAGAAAACCCGAAATTGGGCATTTAAATACTGCCCAGGAAATGCTTAACTGCGATCGCGACACTAGGCCTGCGATCGCGAAGGGCAACCGGACTGACCTCTACGATCGCATCAGAGGTCCTGCGATTGCGAAGACCATCTGGTCTGACCTCTGCGATCGCGGCAGAGGTCCTGCGATCGCGATGAACAATTTCACCCGGCCCAGCTGCGACTTAATGCGATCGCGTGAAAGGGCTGCGATCGCGAAGCTTTGGGGCCCGGACCTATGCGATCGAAAGGGGAAGGCTGCGATCGCAGAGAACAATCAGCAGCCCAGCAAAACCCTTCTCTGCGATCGCAACCCACCTTCTGCGATCGCAGATAAGGAAACCAGATAGAGAAATTTCTGGTTTTCCAACTTAGCTCCCGGGGGTCTAAAACACCCCCGAACCCCTGGCCAAAAGCACCAGAAAATCTGTATTAATGATACGGACTCGCTCGAATTTCCAGAACATGAAAAACAACAACAGAACTTAGAATCAAACCCCAAAACCAAATTAATCAAACTTAAGAACTTTGAAATTCTAGAATCCATTACATTACGCCGAATTGATCTATACTACTCGGAATGACCCCAAATTTTGCAAACAAGTCATAAATGACTATTCAGAACTATTGCCGGTCCCGGAATTCCATTCGGACCCCGATAGCATGTAGTCCCGTTCCAGGCCAAATTCTAAACTTAAGGAAATCCTAATTTCCATTTCGGGCGCCGAAACGCTCCTGGGTCATCAGAAACCCGAGACGAACAAACGCCCACTTCCAAAATCATCATACGGAGCTACTGGAGCTGTCAGAACTCGATTCCGAGGTCGTTTGCTCAAAATGTTGACCGAAGTCAAACTTAGCCAAATAGGCCAGCCTTAAGGAACCAAGTGTTCCTAAACCATCCAAATCATTCCCAAATCCCGGACCACCCGCTCCCGCGAGTCATAAATCACAAATAGCCGCTATGGAAGGTTTTATTTAAGGAAACGGGATTCTGATACGCAAAATGACCGGCTGGGTCGTTACATGGGCGTATGATGATTTTAGACTTGGGCGTACGTTCGAGTTAAGAATCGGATGGTCTGGGAGCATTTCAGTGCTTATTGTGGAAAGCTGGAAGTTTGAAGGTTTTACAATTTCCTAAGTTCGAGTTGCAGTGGATTTGGTGTTAATGATGTCTGTTTGGAATTATGAGCCTTGGAATAGTTTTATATTGTGATTTGTGACTTATACGCAAAATTTGGCTTCATTATGAAATATTTAAGTGTGAATCGGACGCGTTCGTCGAAGGATGAAGGTTTGAAAGTTAAGAGATTTTAAGAAATTTATTTTGATCTATAATTCTTGGTTTCGATGTAGTAATTTATGTTCTAAGACTTTGAACAAGTTTACATAGGATATATAAACTTGTTAGAATGTTGGACGGGGTGCTCTGCGTGAACGCAGAGGTCTAGGTCGTGATCGCGAAGAGCAAAGTGCATTCTAGGCTTTTCTGAATTGCGATCGCAGAGGGAAGGTCACGATCGCGTAAAAGGATTTTTTGATGTCAGTAGTCTAACTTCGGGAGCTTATATCTTGCGATCTATAAGAATTTTGGGATGATGCAAAAAGAAACGTTGTAGCCCTTTGAATTTAGTTTGTAGAAAATCAAACCTTTTTTCATTTGATATTTGCTTACAAAAAATTATAATCATTATAATGAAGAGGGTCTGTGAAGCAGAAAACATGATTTGTACATCCCGGTCGCAAGATTATGTCCGCAATCGTGATGAAGGAAACGATGTTGGAACTTTTGTTAACCGCGATCACAAAGAAGGAGGTCTGGCATGTGTATTAAACATCTAATCTCGGTATTTTGAGATCATTTCTTGACTTTTAAGTTCTTGGAACTCATGTGGGGCCATTTGGGGTGATTCTTGAAGATCATTTTTGCCATATACCATAAGGTAAGTTATTCCTACTTGTTTCGAGTTAAATACATGGGTTATTTATGGATCTTAACATGGAATTAATAGGAATTGTGGAATTTTTGGAAGAAAACTTAAAAATGGTATTTTCGGATTTTGACCACAAAATTGGACATGAAATTAGGAATAAATTATATATTTGAGTTCGTGGTGTTATGGGTAATGTTTATCCTCAAAATAATATTAGAATCCAGGCGTGTGGGCATGGAGGTTGACTTTGTTGACTTTTTGAGCGGAGTTAGAAATTGTTAAATTATGAGTATTGGAGTATATCTTTATTTGTTTGCACGTTGTTTGACTAGTTTCGGATCGATGAGCATCGGTTTGCGGTGTTAGAGAGGCGTTGGAGCCGGTTATGGAACTTCAAAGCGAGCTAAGTCTCCTATTTAACCTTGTGATGGGGAATATACCGTGCAAGTCTAATACTTATTGCGTGCTACATGTTATGGGAGCTACGAACGTATGTGGTGACGAGTGCCCGTGCGTCTGCTAGAGTTGTTGATTATGTCCCTGTAGACTTAGATTCACGCCATGTATTAATTGTACTAGTTGAGTTGTTCTTACCTGTTTAATTACTTTCATTTTCATTATGACCTGAGACTAGGCTCGCTATTTTAGATATTTGATGACATACATGATTAGCCGTAAGAATTGTACTTCTTTTTTGGATTTCTCCTGTGTTGTGCAATTCATCGGAAAGTTTCTCTTGAATTCCAAACTCACACATATATTCGTGAGTGGGGTCATAGACCCGTTTAAGCTTTACAGTCTTATGATATTGGATCGTTTGAATTGGCAGCAAATTATAACACACTCTTATGGGATGAGGTCGTTCGCCTCGGCAGGATATTACACACTCTTATAGGATCGGGCCATTTGCCTCGACATGATATTGTAACACACTCTTATGGGATCAGATCATTCGCCTCAATAGGGTATTGTAACACACTCTTATGGATCAGGTCGTTCGTGTCAGCAGTATCACGTATCATATTCTTATGGGATCGTTCCATTCGCCTCGACAGAAATATGTATCACACTCATTTGGGATCGGGTCGTTCACCTCGGCAGTTCTATGAGACACTCTAACAAGATCGGGCCGCCCGCCTAGGCAAAATCGTGCGAAATACTTGATAAGGAGGCCGTGTTCATGAATTTCCTGACTTAAGATGTGATCGTTGATTTAGTATTGACTATTACATATTCCATTTGAGGAGGTATCCGATAATTGAGGACTTTTGTGTTCATTGCTCAGTTGTATATCGTATTATTTGCCTATATCTATACTCGTTGTTTACTTACCAAGTTTCATACTTGTCTACTTTGTTATATTTGATTTACTGGACCACCAGTAAGTGTCAATATCGACCCCTCGTCACTACCTCTTTGGGGTTAGGCTAGATACTTACTAGGTATGTGTTGCTTTACGTACTCATGATGCACTTCTTCACTAAATGTGCAGGATCTGATAGGTTCATTTGGTGGTCATTTCACCGCGTACACACAACAATTGAGGGGAATTTATGGTGAGCTGTAATCCATGCTAAGATTCGCAGCACACAGAGTTTTCATCATAATTATTTACTTTATACTGTCTATCTTGTATTCCAGACATATGTTGTATTGTAATTATACTTCCTATTAGATGCTCATGCACTTGTGACACCGCGTTTGGCGTGTTCAAGAATTTGTTTATGGTTTGATTTACATTTTCAAACTATTACTTTATATTGTAATTAAATTGTACGTATCTACGATTTTTTTTAAAGCATTGATCTCTCTATCTAATAAGATTCGTGATTTTAAAAATATTAAAATGAATAATTAAGTTGGTAGTTCATTTTTGGCTTGCCTAACGACGACGTGGACACCATCACAACTTATATTGAGATTTATGTCGTGACATCTTGGTATCAGAGAACTAGCTTCACTTAGGTCTCACGAGTCAATATCAAGTCTAGTAGAGTCATGTGGATCGGTACATAAAGGTCTATACTTATCTTTGAGAGGCTACATGGCAGTTAGGAGAACTTCCCTTCCTTGATTTCTCATCGTGCGGTTTGATTTTGTTGAAGCTTATGCCTTCGATTCCTTCGTACTCATTCGTACGCAACGTCGTGCATTTGTAATCAGTTGAGCATCGATGAGTTGTGAAGATGCTACAGATGCGGTGCAGTATGCTTTTCCCTACAAATGTGAGCGGACCATTAGCGTCGCCTTATGGAGGAGTGTTTTGTCATTTCGGCCCAGCGTGGAGTTGCCTACTGTCGTGATGTGATATTTCCAAATTTGGTGGAATCTTGTTAATATTGTGGTGTCACCGTCCTTGATTGAATGCATTGAGGCTCATCGACATGTTGGACTTCATTTCTTTGCCTCCGGGCATAGTGTTGTGATATGGAACATACGAGGAAGTTATTAGAGATGGATATGTGTTGTGACGTCAGGATTAAATCATCGTTTCCAGTGTTGATGGTTCGAGGGAGATGATCCCTGAGGTGGTCTCTGTGCTAAGGAATTTCGAATGTGACGAGAAGGGCGTGAATGAAATATAGGAAAATGTGAGTATTAAATTATTATTTTGGATGCAATATGGCTTTGAGTTTCAAACACGTTGTTGGACCTTCGGGTGATGTTAATGAATGAAGGGATTCTTGCGGCTGATGGATCAGTGTGGACCCAATGAGATTAATTGATTTCATGATGGATGTAACTATATAAATAATGTTGGAGGAGGTCATTATGAGGTTACCCAAGAGGTCTATCTTCTACGAGCAGGTTAGCGGTTGCATGGTTTAGAGAAGGTTCCTACAAAGAGTTCTACTTTTTGCCCAACATGGAATGCATGTATTGCGAGGCAAGCTTGCGTCGCTTGAAGAAGACGGTATGACCCCTAGGAGGTTAAGCATGCGATTGTGGATGATAATTTGGGATGTGTTATGATTGGTGCAATAAGAGCTTGTGAGATGATCACCGAGTAACGGTGCAGGATCATGGTAACCGGGAGGAAGAAGTCATTGTGCGGTAGTGATTATAGCATGAAGCTAAGTGGGGGAGCCCATCATCTACGATTGGGTCACGTGGTTATGTGCGTGTGCAGTTTCTGGTCGTCGCTGCATTGGTGTATTAGTTATTTCCAAGAGAAGAAAAAATATCAAGGGTATTTTGGGTAAGGAATTTGACGTATATGTGCTACATTTCACCTTATCGATTCATGTGCAGATGTTCGGGATGAATCCGAATTTATTCTTCTTGTGGATGTGATGTGCAAGTAAAAGAATTCATCTGGTTGGTTCTTTGGAAGTGTTCATGTGCTAGCAGAGCACTAGAGTTTAGTTATTTTTTCGGGACCAAGTCAGAGTGGGTGACTCTCAATAATGGTTCTAGCGGGTTCAAGAATTAAAGTACGACGTTTAAGGATTTGGGTTCGTTTTGTGGATGAGGACTGGGTTTTACAATAGAGTGTGAAGAATACTTGGGGAATTTCTATGTTTTCATTGGGTCTACGGTTCAGTATTAAAGAAATGGGAAAAACAACTTCGGATTTGCAGGAGGGCTTCCACACGTGTGTATCAGCGAGAGATATTATTGAGTGCATAAGGATGGTATGAGATGGCTGATAGGTATTGAGACGATATGGTCTTGTGGTTTTGGTCACTCGGGATGAGTGTAGTTTGCGTTCGTTATATGTTTGAATAGAACTATTAGTTCGAAGGCAAGTCAAGAGTAAATTGGGAGAAATAGCGTTAGTTAGTAATGGTTTGAATCAACAGGGTTGTGGAAATGATCAGTTTCATCGGTGTGGTAAGGCTATACCAGTGGTTCATGAATGTACGTACGAGCTTGACAACCATCGTGGTTCGATTAATTTTGAGGTATTTGATTATGATGGCTTGGTTATGTGAGAATAGATCCCAGAAGAGTTATGGTGGTTTAGAATGCGACTTGAGGTTTGCATTTTTTGCAGTTATGTGAGGTTGGTTATGGTGATTCTTCTTCTGAGATAAGTTAAGTGAAAAGTTTTGAGCCGATGAAGTGTTAACTTTACTGATGGTTTAGGATATTTTGACGAAATTCTTGTACTCTCAAGTAGTAGCATGATATACGTAGTAAGCGGTATGGAAATTGGAAGTTGAGGATCGGGGATCGGGGTTTCGGTTTAGTTTTGATAAGAATGTCACAAGCTCAGAAGAGAGTAGGGGGGGGGGGGGGGGGGGGGGTGGAGACTTTAGATGTTCAAAGTGTGTTGGCACTATCTTAGTGTCACCTGAGAACAACGTTCTATGTAAGAAACATGGTGTATTGATTTGCGGATTCTTGGTTTGCATTACATAATTTGTACGGTTGGTGGTATGGATGTGCAGGCCTTTCTACCTAGTGTAGGAGGTCATGGAGTGACTCTCGCGGGATGATCGTATAAAGGTGACGTGTTATCCATTTATGTGGTAGAGATTGAAATCAAGTATGGAGATTCTAGTATTGTTGCTAATGGGAGAGTTTATGTCTGAGAGGTGCTTTATCTCTCTTGTTATGGACAATGAAAGTTTATTCCTAATTTGACGGTTGATTGTATGTGTCATGGATATGGTCATTGTGGATCTTTGGGAGGTTATAGACCCATTTGGCGATGATCGGAATCAGCTTGAGGTCCGTTGGTAGGCCTAATGTGAATGTATATTTTATACTAGATTAGATATGCTTATTCGGCATAGCATCGCTTATGAACGGGTCTTCGGGCGTAGTGTATGGTATTCCTGGCATCGTTTATTTCAAGTGCTACTCTTTTATGCCACGTGGGTTGTGAGATGACTTGATTATTCACACGTGTGTTTTGGTCCTGTGTAGCTTGTCGCTTATTTCACCTTAGTCGAGCTCGAGTTTTGTAGCGCATGGCGCTATCCGTCTCCCCAAGGTTGTATTTATGTACTTACGTGCTCGTGGTCGATATTCAGGAATTTTGTAAGTTTGAGCGTTATGGCTTGATGGGTATTTCCCTACTGATGGTTTTGTGTGGATCGGGTGGTATGCCGCCACGGGTATCATGTATGGATTGGGTTGCACGTCACAAAATCGAGATGTTGGGTACGATCCCTTATACCTATTTTGTGTGCCTTGTTTCTCATCTCTAAGATATGCTCAGAGCATCTATTTGGTCGTTTTATTTGTTACACGGGCTGGGTAGTTCTTTGCCAAGTTTCATTCTTCCGTACAAGTCATATTCGAGTTGTAGTTTATTGGCGCATTGAGTCGTCGTAGGAGATTGTGGGTGGTTTTTTATGTGGCTTGTCGGTCGAGCAACTAGTGTTGGGTGAGACGAGGTGGTTGGACCTGGAGTTAGTTCCATATGATTTATATAAGGTATAGTAGAGGGAAAATGTCACTATTCAGTTCAAAAGGAGGCGAGGGCTCTCGTTAAGCAGAGAAATTCCATGGATTTTTTATTTGACGGGTGGTTATGAGATTCTACATGTCTCTTTCATCATCGCAATATTGCGAGGGTTGGAACATGGCTTATATGTGTTATGAGGTATACTACGGCCATCATGTAATTGGGTTTGCAACTTCTACGGTTAGAGGATGTTATTATGGGCATACGAATTATGCGGTGCATTGTGTGGTTTCTGCATGGGTGCATGATCATATTTTGTACAGGGGTTGAGATTGATACGGTGTTCATATGCTAAAATCAGGTCTCACAGAGAATTTTGGGTGTTGGAATTTGGTTCTAAGGCTGGTGGTCTAAGGTAGCAAGAAGGATCTTCAGTGTGGCTTGAGCTAATGTGCCCGAGGGATTGTGGTGGAATTGATAGGTGCACGATGTGTTAAACAGTGCTTTTGGGAAACTCCAGAATGGTTCTTGGCACGTTCGAGGACAAACTTATGTTTAAGTGCGGGAGAATGTAACGTCCGACTGGTCGTTTTAAGCTCTAGCACATCGTTCGGTAGTTTGAGGTCTTCAATAGCTTCACTTCAGGTATTATGACTTGTACGTGTGGTCGGTTTTTATTTTCGGGAAGTTCGTAGTTGATTTGGAAAGAAAATTCTCAATCTGGAATCTTTAAGTTGTAAGGGTTGACCAAGGTTTTACTTTTGATTAAATGACCTAGGAATCGCGATTTGAAGGTTCCAATAGGTTTGTACGACGATTTTAGACTTAGGCGTATGTTTGGATTAAGTATCAGATGGTCCGGTAGCATTTCGTGCTTATTGTGTAAAGCTGGCATTTTGAAGGCTTTAGAATTTCCTAAGTTCGAGTTGAAGTGGAATTTGGTGTTATCGATTTCCGTTTGGGTTTCCGAGCCTTGGAATAAGTTCGTATTGTGATTTGTGACTTGTACGCAAACTTTAGCGTCATTCTGAAATGTTAAGTGTGATTCAGACGCGTTCAGCGGAAGATGAAGGTTTGAAAGTTAAGAGTTAAAGAAATTGAGTTTGATCTTTAATTCTTGGTTTTAATGATGTAATTTATGTTCCAAGCTTTTGAACAAGTTTATATAGGATATATATGAACTTGTTAGAATGATTGGACGGGGTTCCTCGGACCTCGGGTGAGTTTTGGGGTGGTTTCGGATCTTTTTTAGACCATTTTGAACTGTTGTTATCTGATGCCAGGGGTGCTCTTCGCGATCGCGAAGAGCAAAGTGCATTCCAGGACTTTGTGAATAGCGATCGTAGAGGGAAGATCGCGATGGCGTAGAATGATTTTCTGCTGTCAGTAGTCTAACTTCTGGAGCTTATATCTTGCAATCTATAAGGGATTTGGGGATGATCCAAAAATAAAAAGTTGTAGCCCTTTGGATTTAATTTAGAAAATCAAACTGTTTGTCATTTGGAATTTTGTACAAAAAGTTATGACCATTATAATGAAGGGGGTATGTGAAGAAGAAAACATGATTTGTACGTCGTGATCGCGGGATTTTGGCCGCGATCGCGATGAAGGAAACGATCCTGGAACTTTTATTAACCACGATCGCATGGCTAATGACCATGATCGCAAAGAATGAGGCCTGGCAGGTCTATTAAACATCTAATTTCGGTTTTGAGCTCATTTCTTCACTTTTAAGTTCTTGGAGCTCATGTGGGGTGATTTGGGGTAATTCTTGAAGATCATTTTCGCCATATATCATAAGGTAAGTTATTCCTACTTGTTTCGAGTTAAATACATGGGTTATATATGGATTTTAACATGGAATTTGACAGAAATTGTGGAATTTATGGAAGAAAACTTAAATGGTATTTTTTGATTTTTGGCCATAAAATTGGACATGGAATTATGAATAAATTATATATTTGAGTTCGTGGTGTTATGGATAATGTTTATCTTCAAATAATTTGGAATCGAGGCGCATGGGCCCGAGGATTAACTTTGTTGACTTTTCGAGCGGAGTTGTAAATTGTTATAATTTGCTAAATTGTGAGTATTGGAGTATATTATTATTGGTTTGCATATTGTTTGACTAGTTTCGGATTGATGGACATCGGTTTGGGGTGTTAGAGAGGCATTCAAGGCGGTTATGGAACTTCACATCGAGGTAAGTATACTGTCTAACCTTGTGAGGGGGAATTTACCACGTAGGTGATATACTTAATACATGTTACATGTTATCGGAGCTACGCACATATGAGGTGATGAGTGTCTGTGCGTATGCTTGAGTTCTTGATTATGTCTCGGCAGAGTCGTGCGAAATACTTGATAAGGAGGCCGTGTACTCGTAAGTTTCCTCACTTGAGATGTGACTGTTGATTGAGTATTGACCATTACGTATTCCATTTGAGGAGGTATCTGATAATTGAGGACTTTTGTGTTTATTGTTCAACTGTATACCGTATTATTTGCCTATATATGTGTTCATTGTTTACTTACCATGTTTCATACTTGTGTACTTTATTATATTTCATTTATTGGACCACTAGTAAGTGTCAATGTCAACCCCTCATTACTATCTCTTCAGGAGTAGACTAGATTCTTACTGGGTACGTGTTTATTTACGTATTCATGTTGCACTTCTGCACTAAATGTGCATGATCTAACAGGTTCATTTGGTGGTCATTTGGGCGCGTAGGCGCAACTTCTGAGGGGACTTTATGTTGAGTTTCATTCCATGCTACGATTTGCAGACACAGAGTTTCCATCACAATTATTTACTTTATCTTGTCTATCTTGTATTCAAGACAAATTTTGTATTGTTATTGTATTTCCTAGTAGATGCTCATGCACATGTGACGCTGAGTTTTGGGGTGTTCTAGAACTTGTTTGTGGTTTGCTTTACATTAACGCACTAATACTTTATATTATAATTAAATTGTATGTATCTAAGATTTCTTTAATGCATTGATCTCTCTATCTAATAGGGTTCATTATTTAAAAAATAATAAAATGAATAATTAAGTTGGTAGTTCATCATTTTGCCTAACGGCGATGTTGGGTGCCATCACGACCTATATTGAGATTTGGGTCGTGACACGATGTCTCCTTGTCCTACAATGACATATTATTTCGGTCGCGATGAGTTGTCCTATCGGTAGAAATCTATTCGCCGACCGGAAACCTCTACCACATCCTTCAGCCCTTCATAGGGCCAAAATCGACCCCTTGAAGACCAACGATCTATGTCGAAATCATTCTTCAATTTCTCCTTATTCTTTTCTCGGTCCCGACCTGTGTTGACGCCTGAAAGCCGAGTTGATCATCTTCAATTAATGCTCGTACCGGTTGTGAACATCCGCCCATGTTGTTACCTGGAACTCGAGCATACTTTCTTTTAATTTTTGGGAAGCATCGGAATTTCTCGAATTCAACCCTTTAGTAAATGCTTCTACTGCCCATTCGCCTGGTACGATCAGGAGAAACATCCTTTCTTTCTAGAATGGGTTCACGAACTCCCGCAACATAGTGAACTCTCCTTGTGCAATCCTGAATATGTCGGCCTTTCGAGCCTGTACCTTTTTGGCCCCAGCATAGGCCTTATCGAATGAATCTCTGAGCATATAGAGGGAACCTATGGATTTATCGGGCAAATGTAAATACCATATTGGGGCCCCCTTGGTAAGGGTCTCTCCAAATTTCTTCAATAAGACTTACTCAATCTCACGTGGAGCCAAATCGTTTACCTTCACCGCCGTTGTATAGGTTGTGATATGCTCTTGAGGATCTGAAGTCCCATCATACTTCAGCACGTCTGGCATTTTGAACCGCTTCAGGATCAACTCTGGTGTCGCGCTTGGTTTGAACGCCAGTTGGTTGTACTACTTTGAATTCAGTCCTTTCAATACCTGTGATGCGCCCGGAATTTGAGCCATTCGGGCATTTTCCCCCCATATAAACCGCATGACTTCAATTTTAAAGGGATCATTCTCATTATTGTTACCGGATCCGCTATTGTTCCCCCGACCTTGTCAAAGCCGACGTTCCCCCTCGGGGTGTTGTTACCGACCCAATGCGTTGTTTGATTTGCAGGAGCACCGGGAGGAACTGAACCTCGTCCATTCGTGTTGTTGGAAGTACCCAACAATGTTTGCCTTAATTCCATCATGACATGCTCTTGCCGCGAAAGATGGCCCATAATGGCCTTTTGTTGCTCCCTCCGGATCCTTATTGTTTCAAAGACGTGCTCGTCTTTAGCATCATCAAGAGATGCCCCTCGAACATGTCGTGGATATTGCCCGATATGAACCGGCGTGGCCTCATCCCCCTCGTTGCGGGTATCATTGATGGAATCTTCGTGCTGAGGTGATTTCCTTGGGCAACGTTGTGTGCGATGTTGACATCGTTATCTGCCATTTTTAATAATTTTTGCTAAGAACAATGAATCAAACAAGTTAGTAATAGATGCAGGGGTCAATTTAATTACACAACTGTCTAAGCCCCACGGTGGGCGCCAAATTGTTTACCCGTAAAATGGTACAGTTGAATTTATACGTGGTTTATAGACAAGTGAATCAGTTTGATCCTAAAATAATAAATAAATTAGACAAAAAACGTAAGACTTAGCCTTGAAGTTGAGATAAAACAACAGAAATCTTAGTTCCGGGAGCAGAGCTTCCGGAGACAGTAATAACAATATGAATAAGCAAGAAAGTAAAATGTTATTGAGCTTTTGATAGAATATATTATGTTTGTTAGAAAATTCGTCTCCTTTACAATGGTTGGAGAGATCACTATTTATAGTTGCACATAGGGAACAAGGTCCTAGGATCAAGCCCCTCTTAAATGATAATATGAGGGCTATTGAAGAATGTGTAATAGTAGGCGGTGAATGTCAAGTCTCTGTAACAGACCGTGCAATTAATGCTATAGAATATTCTTCATTAAGTGCTACCAGGTGGTAGGTGTTTAATTCGCCTTTATGAATACCATTCTCTTCCAAATCGCTGTCTTAGGATCCGACTGTCTTGTTTCTTCAGCTCTACGTATCGCTTTCTCGTGCGATCACTAAATATGAACATATTTTACCCTATACAACTAATTAATTAAGAGTTCCTGCTTTAGCATATTTTTCTAAGTTAGAAATACTAGAAAAAACCTAATTCCAGATGGTATAGAAAAGTTAACACTGCTTCCAGCATAACATAGATCATCATTAATTGCACAGAACAATATTAATATGTTATCTTCTGATGTGAGCAATAAAGGTATCTAACTCTTTCCTAGTAGCACCACCATCCACCATGGACTCATTGATAGCATTGCCCAACAATTTGGCATTCCTCCTCATGTCATCTCCTTCTAATGAAATCATTAATCTTTTGACAACATTTTTAATAGTCGTTGCTGAAACTAAGGTATCTCTACTTTCCCAATTCCTCACATTCAAGCCTATTCTCAACACCTCTGTTATAAGCACAGCATTTCTTGGCTGGTCAACTTGCATAGGCCATGCTGCTATTGGCACTCCCATAGTAATGCTCTCCATACATGAATTCCAACCGCAATGACTCATGAATCCACCAGTTGATTGATGTGCCAAGATTTCCGATTGGGGTGCCCAATCTTTCACTACAATTCCTCTTCCTTCTAATCTTTTTTCAAACCCTTCAGGCAATTGAGCTTCTACCAGTACATTATTTTCTTCTGTCGAAGCGTTTGCTTTGTGATCATCAGCAGTCCTTAATAACCATATGAAATTTTGTCTGCTTCGCTCTAAACCAATAGCTAGCTCATTGATTTGGTCATATGATAAAGAAACCGATGTTCCAAACGCTACGAGTATTACTGAGTTTGGAGCTTGTTTGTCCAGCCACTCCAGACATTCATGTCGACGTACAATTATTGGACCCTTTTTCTCCATAATCACCATTGGATTAAAAGGGCCAAGAGCCCATTGCTTATCATTCCCCATGAACTTTGTAAGTAAATCAATATAAGGACCCTCTATCACTCTGCTTGTATCATGAATATCTCCACATTTGATCTTTGCACATTCAAGTTGCTTCTTAAGAATTTCCAAGATTTCAGGCGGGTAAGAACTTTCAATGGATGGAAGGTCTTTTAGAATCTTCATTTTCCTTCTAATGTTAGGTGACGAAAACATCAAACTCGAGACCTTTAGATTGGCAAAAGCTTTCATAAATGATTTCAAGAGTCTTTCACTAACCATCGTAGGATGATTCGTCTTCATGTAAGCCGGAAAAAGCTTTGTGATGGCATCCCAAATGAACGAGTAAGTACTAAAAGCTGAGCTACTGTGGAAACAGTAAGCTTCCATATTAGGTATTAAACGTACATCTTGAACAGTACAAGTCATTAGGGAGTCGTAAATAATTACGACCCTCCTAAACTTAGCAGATACTTCTCTTAGAAAGGTAAAAACAGGTTCACGCAGCTGTAAAGTTGCGTGAAATAAACATGTCATAAGCTCTGTGCGAGAGATTTGAGAAGAAATATTTAGTGATGGTGGTACTGGAAATTCTTGAAAATAGATGGTGGACCTTGCATTTAGGTCCCAACCATGGACGCGAAGCTTTGCTTGCTTGATATGATCTTCAAAGCCAATAAAATGTATTGGTAAATTATAAGACGATAAAAGACGAGAGAGATGGAGAAGTTGATTGAGGTGCCCTTGCACTGGAAAGGGCACCATCACTACAGCAACTTGTTTTTCTAAGAAATCATTTTGGTCATGGCTTTGATCTAAAGAGGCGCAACCACCCATTTTTAACGTCAAGATGAAATAATTGGCTTTTGCTAGTCTTTAGTTATGTCTTTTGTTGGATTTTATACAAGAAAAAACTAGCTGTCTGAGATTTGGAAGATCAATGCCAAAAAATTTCGTCCCGTTGAGATATAGTTGATCAATAGTCTATCAGCTCTCATACGCTGACCTTTTAAGTTTGTGTTTGACTAATATTATTTGAAAAACACTTCTGAGCATCAATTAATATTTGGCCAAGTTTTAAAAACTGCTTCGTATTTTTCTCAATACTTTTTAAAAAAAGTGCTTCCGTACAAAAACTACTTTTTTCTGCTTCTACTCAAAAACACTTTTTTTTTCCTTTCAAAAGCTTGGCCAAACACTTTAATTTTAGAAAAAAAAGTGATTTTGCCTCAAAAAAAACTTGGTCAAACATACTATAAGTCGCAAAGCTCAAAAGTTGACTTTGAAACAATTAATGAAATGTTTAAAATATATACTCCTATTGAAATAATAAGCAGTACTGCATCTATGGTTTACGGATTTGCTGTATTGCAAAGCTGTGATATATGCAATTGAGCGCTATTGCGTAGCACGATCTAAAATGCATTTTGCACTTAGTAGAGATACACATTATTGTTCGCTTGTTGCCAGATACTGATCTAATGAGAAAGACAAGGACAGGGTAGCTTATAATGACAACTGCATTGCACGATATAATGCAATCTGATCTGATACTTGTATTTTGGGAAAATGTTAGCACATATGCTTCAATGATTGAGTGATCAATAGATTTGATTGTACTTAAGAATTTCGGGATACACCTGCAGAATATATACAAAATGTTTTCTACATTATATAATAGGATTGTATCCATTATTAATTGCTAAGTCTGTTCTCTCTGTTTCTGTTCGAATTTTCTTCTCAGAATACTGCTTATAGTGCTCCACCTCAAATTGAGTGTTGCGTTCCGCTTATCTGAGGTTGAATTTCGGGTGTCTTTGACAAAAGAACTTCGGGGTGCATTATAAATAGTTAATAACTAACCCACATTATATTAGCTCATGATTGAGATATCATTGCGTTACTGTTATAACATGGTCTAATTAAATTGGTGCTAGATTAGCGAAATAAAGTATTTTAACTATCTCGAAAATAATATAAACTCTTGGATATTCACAAAAAGATCAAGACATCAAATATTATTTTCTCAAAGCGGATGTGATCAAAAGACGTTATTTCTTATTACCAACTCGAAATAATGTTCTACTTTCATGGAGATCAAATATATGTCTGCATTATTATGCATTCGAGAAACACGCTGCTATAACCCTCAAATCACGAAGAACAATCAAAGAGAAAGATCAAGGAAACAACAGAATTGTACTCACAATTAAAATATAAAATTATTAAAAGAAAAGCATTTTATCTTGAGAAAGGGAGAATACTATGAAAGTTAAGTCGTGCAATTAAATTTTAAGTCCAAGGTAAAACAGTACTCCAAGCAATTTGTAAGTTGAGTCTTGTAATTAAATTTAAGACGAAGGAAAAATGGTACTCCAAGCAATTTGTAGGCATTCTACAGGATAAACTTCCAAGCAGTCCGCAAAGTCCGAATAATTGACCTGATTTTCTTACCATTCGTGGATTTCACCTGTTAATTGATGGAAGAGTAAAAGTAGGATCATCCTCTCTTATAGTCTTATGAATTTACAGCTCGATTGCCATTTGAGACTATACAGATCATTCTTTTTCAGGTCACCTTGTTTGGTTGGAAATTAGACATAATACTCCAATCAATTATAAAAAGTAGGATACATAATTATCCCTGGAATATTTACCATTAAAGTATTCTCTGAAAGTGTATCGTACTAAAAGTACAAATTATTATTTTGTCAATCTGATAGCTCGAGGGATAACTAGAGCATAAGCTCTTTCCTGGAAGCTAGGGACATGAACTTCCATTGACCATCTTTTTTACGTTCATAGTTGTATATGGTCGAAATCGAGGTCTGGTTCTCTATGATATTTCGAGCCTGATCTCGACGAAATCGAAGCAGAATCTGAGGATCAACCCTCGAGGGGCGATATCGGGGGATCAGTGTACCTCGAGACAGAAGAAAGATCGGAGCCCGTCATGGAAAGGCACGGGACTCCTAAAGACGCATGGTTAAAGCTGACAATGCCTGCAAGAATAGTACAAGTCCGTACCAGATCATTAAATAGATGTACCAGCTATATTCCTTTGTAGTAATTATACATGTACTATGCTGGAATTCCCCCTCCTATATAAAGGGGACCCTTATCATTTCTTGCACACATGATATTCAATACAAGAACAAAAACATTCTCTACTATCTAACTCAAACAT
The DNA here is from genome assembly GCA_005239495.1 of Nicotiana undulata. Taxonomy (NCBI): domain Eukaryota; kingdom Viridiplantae; phylum Streptophyta; class Magnoliopsida; order Solanales; family Solanaceae; genus Nicotiana; species Nicotiana undulata. The sequence goes on along the minus strand of ML263990.1, from coordinate 27,696 downwards.
ACTCTACTATCTCTTTGTTGATTTGTTGCTTACATTTATTGTATTTCATTGATTGTTCTTCATTTATTACTCATCATCGATCATAATAGGACACTTTCGAGGCCCTCCTAACTGTTCGTCATTCATTGATCGCCTCCTATTAGGCAACCTAGCTCGACCTCGAGGCCCTGCCTAAGCCAGCTCGAGACCCCGATTCACCCTGATTCACCCCGATTCACAGCTGTTCGGTTTGCATAACATACTGTCCTTAAGCTCTTATCTCATTTTCCTTACTCACACTTAGCATCTATTGCTTAACAACTAGTATTAAAATAAATCACGTATTTTTAGAACCACAAAATCAAATAAAATTGTAATTACCATTTTCAAAGTAGATAGTTTGGTGCCCACCGTGGGGCTAAAATTAATAGTGATTGTTTTAGTGTTGGTTTACTGAAAAACACAAGTTAGTCTTTACACTTTTTCTTGTCCAAGAATCCTCAGTAAATGCACATGAAAACAACGGTCCTGAGGATCACGGAGAGAACGGTGCAGCTGCTTCAGGCGCCGGTGTACCACCGCAAAAGCCTGAAGGGACACCAGTACAAATCCCCGTCGATAAGGACCCGCGTAACGCTGAACATGTTGATATGAGCTCTCATACAGATGGAAGTGTGCGCGAAGAAGATCAACATGAAGCACAGAGAAACCCTGCTCAAAGGGAAAAAGAAGTTAGCCTTCATGTCATTTTTGAGATATTGCAAGCACAACAAGTGGCTATTGCACAACTACAAAGCCATAAAAAAACTCCAAGCACAGCACCACCGGAAACGGCTCTTCGAGTCAAACAGGCACCAGAAAGGTCGAGCAACAACGGGTCGGCATCCGACCCCGCTATTATGAAAGTGCTCGAGGACCTCACAAGGAAGATTGAATCATGGTTTCCAGATAGAGAGCCAAGGCCAAACAAAGAAAGGTATCAACCGTATATAAAAAATCAGAGAAATATTCTGAGGCGCAATATATCTCGGAGTGATCGAAGAATGGATCGAGGCCAGAATCCTCGGGGACTCATGAACAACGCGAGCTTGACAGGCACGCAGGGCCGGTAGAGACACCTCATATATCTGAGTACAACTTCGACATTGATGTTTCAGACATCGTATCGACCATAGGTAATATCAAAGATACCAGATGGCCGAAACCCATACTACTAGATTCCTCGTAGAGGAATCCTAACCTGGTATGCGAGTATCACAACACTCACGTGCATAGGACTGAAGATTGCAGACATCTCAGAGGAGAAATAGCCTGATTACTCACTAAAGGGCACCTCCAAGAGTTCCTCAGCCACCGAACTAAAAATCACTTTCGAGAAAGAGAGGCAGATAGGAGGAACAGAACAAGAGAACCTCATCACATCGTTCACATGATCATTGGGGGACCGACGCTCCTCAGGGATCGGCAACCAAGCGGATAAAAATACCCTCCTCAATAGAAAGGCAAATTCGGAGCTACATGCATGAGGACATTCTCGCATTCAGTGAAGAGGACTTCAAGACCTTGTCTCAACCACATAATGACCGGTAATTTCTTTTCTTTTGAATAACATTCAAATCAAACGTGTGCTCGTGGATCCAGGTAGCTCAGCCAACATAGTCAAGTCGAAAGTGGTAGAGCAACTCGGACTGCTCTATCAAATCATACCTACCTCCGAGTCCTCAACTGATTCAACATGACCGTCGAAGCAACGAAAGGGGAGATCATCCTCCCAGTCAACGTGTATGGTACAGTTCAAAATACCAAATTTCATGTCATCGAAGGTGACATGAGGTACAATGCATTGCTTGGAAGGCCATGGATACACAACATGAGGGCAGTTCCATCAACTCTTCATAAGATGATGAAGTTTCCAACAAAAGACGGTATAAAAACAATATATGGAGAACAACATGCGTAAAAGAAGATGTTCGTGGTTCACAACGAGGCACCGACATCCATGACCTCCACCTCGGAGGAGCCAGAGGGCAAACAGACCCCTGAGGATGACGAGGAAGACTTCCTCGCTCCCCGGACCTTCGTTGCCCCCGAAGAATCAGATTCAACTAAATCAACAATTGAAGGACTGCAGCAGGCTGTTCTGATCGAACATCTCCCAGATCGAAAGATATACCTAGGAACGGGACTAACCCCCGAACTCAGGAAAAAAACCCATTCAATTTCTTATTAATAACATCGATTGCTTTGCTTGGTCCCATTTAGACATGACAGGGATCCCGCCAGAAATAACCACCCATCGACTAAGCGTCGACCCCAGGTTCAAACCGGTAAAGCAAAAAAGAAGACCTCAGTCTGAGGTAAAACATGCATTCATCAAGGACGAGGTAACAAAACTCCTCAAAATAAGGTCTATTAGGGAGGTAAAATATCCGGAATGGTTGGCCAATGTGGTGGTAGTTCCTAAAAAAGGGAATAATTTGAGAATGTGCGTAGATTATAAAGACTTAAATAGAGTATGCCCCAAAGATTCATTCCCGTTGCACAACATCGATCGCTTGATTGATGCCACGGCGGGCCATGAGATCCTTACCTTTATCGACGCCTACTCGGGGTATAATCAAATTCAGATGAACCTCGAAGATAGGGAAAAGACTTTGTTCATCACGAAGTACGGTACGTACTGCTACAATGTGATGCCATTCAGGCTAAAAAATGCGGGAGCCACGTACCAACTCCTAGTTAATAAGATGTTCGAACATCAAGTAGGCAAGTCCATGGAAGTTTACATTGATGATATGTTAGTTAAGTCCCTGCGCGCAGAGGACCATTTGACTTATTTGTAGGAGACATTTGACATTCTCAGAAGCTACAACATGAAGCTCAATCCCGAGAAATGTGCCTTCAGAGTAGGTTCGGGAAATTTTTTAGGCTTCATGGTGTCAAACATGGGGATTGAGATCAATCCCGAAAAAATCAAAACCCTCGAAGCATTCACGGTGGTAAACAATGTGAAGGTCGTACAATGGCTGACCGGGCGGATAGCGACCTTGGGACGGTTCATATTGAGGTCATCGAACAAAAGTCACCATTTCTTCTCCTTACTTAAAAATAAAAACAACTTCGAATGGACTCCGGAATTCCAACATGCCTTAGAGGAGTTGAAGCGATATCTATCAAGCCCACCTTTACTCCACACCCCAAAGGAGGATGAAACGTTGTATTTATACCTGGCCGTATCCAAGGTAGCGGTGAGTGGTGTGTTGGTTCGAGAAGAACAAGGTACACAATTCCCTGTTTACTATGTAAGTTGGACCTTGGGAGATGTCGAAACCAGGTACCCGCTCCTAGAAAAACTAGCTCTTGCATTAATAAGTGCATCTCGAAAGTTAAAGCCTTAATTTCAATGTCATCGTATTTGTGTTTTAACAACATACCCTCTTAGAAGCATATTTCATAAGCCCGAATTATCAGGCCGATTGGCCAAATAGTCCATCGAACTCGGGGGGTATGACATCGAATACCAGCCCCGGATGACTATCAAGTCCCAAATTCTGGCGAATTTTGTGGCCGACTTTACGCCCGCCCTTGTGCCCGAGGTTAAGAAAGAACTTTTGCTAAAAATGAGCACATCTTCGGGGTATGGACCCTGTTCACTGACGGTGCCTCGAACGTGAAAGGGTCCGGGCTCGGCATAGTTCTGAAGCTAACTACGGGCGGCATGATTAGACAATCTATAAAACTTACAAAATTGACTAACAACGAAGCCGAGTATGAGGCTACGATTGCAGGTATCGAATTGGACAAAAGCCTAGGAGCGGAAGTCATCGAAGAAAAATGTGATTCCCTTCTGGTGGTAAATCAGGTAAATGGGAGCTTCGAGGTTCGAGAAGACAGGATGCAAAGATACTTAGACAAAATTCAAGTCACATTGCACCGCTTCAAAGAATGGACTCTTGTCCACATACCTCTAGAGCAAAATAGCGAGGTCGATGCACTCGCAAACCTGGGATCATCTGTCGACGAAGATGAAATACTCCCCGGGGCTATTGTTCAACTATCCAAATCAGTGATCGAAGAAGGCCATGCCGATATCAACTCCACTAGCCTGACGTGGGATTGGAGAAATAAATACATCGATTATTTGGGAAGTAGGAATCTACCCACGGACCCAAAAGAGTCGAGAGCCCTGCGAACTAAAGCAGCTCGATTCTCACTCGACGAAAATGGAACTCTATATAGAAGGACCTTCGATGGACCCCTGGAAGTATGCCTGGGACCGTGGGACACAGATTATGTGCTCAGAGAAATCCACGAGGGCACCTGCGGAAATCACTCTGGTGCCGATTCATTAGTCTGAAAGGTGATCAGGGCAGGTTACTATTGGGACATCATGGAGATGGACACCAAAGAATTCGTCCGAAAATGCGACAAATGCCAGATATTTGCACCAATGATTCACCAAACCGGTGAAAATCCAGATTCAGTCTTGTCGCCATGGCCGTTCATGAAGTGGGGGATGGACATCATCGGACCCTTACCAACGGCACCAGGTAAAGCTATATTTATTCTATTTATGATTGACTACTTCTCAAAATGGGTGGAAGCGCAGACCTTCGAAAAGATAAGAGAAAAAGAAGTCATTAACTTCATATGGGACCATATCTTGTGTCGATTCGAGATCCCCTTCTGAGAAAACATGCGATAACGGAAAGCAGTTCATCGGAAGAAAAATAACAAAGTTCCTCGAGGACCATAAAATCAAAAGGATCCTGTGGACACCCTACCACCTATGTGCAAATGGTCAGGCCGAATCCACGAACAAAATCATCATTCAAAACTTGAAAAAGAAGTTAGAAAATGCAAAAGGTAAATGGAGAGAAATGTTGCCCCAGGTGCTATGGGCATATTGAACAACTCCAAAATCGAGCACAAGCGAGACGCCGTTCTCTCTGGTGTATAGGTCCGAGGCTTTGATACCGGTCGAGGTCAGAGAGCCAAGTGCCAGATTCCGACACGCTACCGAGAGCTCAAACAACGAGGCCATGACTGCAACCCTTGAACTATTAGGTGAGAAGCGAGAAGCTTCATCAGTCCGAATGGCCGTCCAAAACCAAGCATCGAAAGATACTACAACAGGAGAACAAACCTCCGACATTTTGGAGTCGGGGACTTAGTGCTAAGGAAAGTCAACCTAAACACTCAAAACCCTAATAAAGGGAAGCTAGGCCCGAGCTGGGAAGGACCGTACCGTGTCCTTGGAGTAATCGGCAAAGGGTCCTACAAAGTGGGTACCATGGAAGGCGAACAACTTCCAAGCAATCGGAACATATCAATGCTCAAACGCTATTACTACTAAGGTAAAACCTTCTCCTTTTTTCATTTATGTGCTCCACACTAAACTTTTACAGGTGTCCGATGGAATACACCGAAATATCCTCCGACTCAAAGACCTTGGATTTTAAAGCATGTGTTGCACTCTTTTCCTTCAATCGGATTTTATCCCAAAAAGGGTTTTTCCGGCAAGGTTTTTAACGAGGAAACATCTATATGCTACCTAAGGAGAACTCAACAAGTATTCAAGGTTTTTCTTCAATCAACCTCGAATACTGGGGGACATCCCCCCGGGAGATCACATCCTGGGATAAATCAAAATGAGCCAAAAAGGGTATCAATAGGAAAATGATGTATCGGGCCAAACGGTCAAATGAACTGTGTCCGCATATAATAATAGAACCCTCGACGGCGAAAACATGTATACTTGTACCAAGTAATCAAAGGAGTATCTTTTACCATCAAAACGCTTTGCGCTTCAAAGAATTTGCTATTATCACGAGAAACGGCTCCAGAGCCAGAAATTTCCTCAACACTTGGGGACTGACACCAAAAACTCGAAGCCGTAAGACCTCAAGGCCGGAAACTTCGAGCTTATAAGCCCTCAATAAGGAAATATCAAGTTTATAAGGAACGGCTCCAAAGACAAACTTTCGATGTCTTGGGGACTGTCGTTGGCTATCACCCCATCGAGCTATCAAAAACTTGAGGCCATAAGACCCAAAGCGAGCAACCTCGAGCCCAAAAATCCCTCCATGAAGTATCATCAATATAAGCCCTCCGTGTGGCAACACCAAATCTGTCAGACCTCCATGAGACATTACCAACAATGTAAGACCTCCATGAGGCATTATCAACAATGTAAGACCTCCGTGAGGCAACCTCAAGCTTATAAGACCTTCGTAAGGCAACCTCAAGCAAGGCACTAATTATACTTGTACAGAGTAACCAAATCTGTAAGACCTCGAGCAAGGCTTGAGTTATAAGACCTCCAAGAGGCAATATCAAATATGTAAGACCTCGAGCAAGGTATGAATTATAAGACCTCCAAGAGGAAATATCAAAACTTTAAGACCTCAAGTAAGGCAAGACCAAATCTGTAAGACCTCAAGTAAGGCATGTCCAATTTGTAAGACCTTAAAAAGGCATAATCCCGATATTAAAGACAAGGATATATATTCGAACTTGTAAGACCCCTCAAAAGGCATACCCTCGATATAGACGCCGAGGCTACCTCACTCGGGGACTAAAAGGCTACGACCAAACACAATCATTACAGTCATAAGGCTCCGGCCAAACTAACGCGACTTGGAGATGTCTGACCGTCTCCACAAAATCACATGCCTTTAATTACTTTAAAAATACTTCGAAAAGAACCGGTTAATCAGGCTACCCTCGGCATAAGAAAAAGAGCTTCGATCATATCAGCCCCAACAATAAAAGGGCTTCGAAAATTCAGCCATCGAGCGAAACCTTTCGAGGTGCTCATTTATCGTCACATAACGGCTCATAATCGAGGTTCTTATCAAGCCATCGAAGAGTTGGACGAACACAAAAACTTCAAAAAAAGTCTTTAACGAGGGAAAACTACAGCCAATATTAGAGGTCGTACCGACCCAATGCGTAAGAGCCTACGGGCCAACCTAAAGTGACTAAGGGCCGATTAGAGGTCGTACCGACCAAATGCGTAAGAGCCTACGGGCCAGCCTAAATTGCCTAAGGGCCGATTAGAGGTCGTACCGACCCAACGCGTAAGAGCCTAAGAGTCATCTTAAAAGAGCCTCAGGGCCGATTAGAGGTCGTACCGACACAATGTGTAAGAGCCTAAGAGCTAACTTAAAAGAGCCTCAGGGCCGATTAGAGGTCGGTGCGTAAAGAGCCTAAGAGCTAGTTTCGAAGAGCCTCAGGGTCGATTAGAGGTCGTACTCACTCAATAAATAAGAGCCTAAGTGCCAGCTTAAACAGCCTCGGGGCTGATTTAAAGACCAAAAGGTCAATGAACTCAAGTCAAAACTTGAGTCGGGGACTAAACCCCAAACGCTTAACTTTCGACCATTACATATTTCTCATCAGAAGAAAGAACCTAAGGGTTTATTTTCAGGTCCAAAATTTCGGACCAACTATCAAACAAACTTCACAATCTATTGCCAAAAAAGCAAAGGAAAAATGAGAAATGATGAAAAACGAAAGGCTTTATGTCACGGTCCATTCTCTAAACAAGCAAGGACTGGCACCCGATCACTAAACATGACCGAGCGAACCATCTGTACTTACCAAATATATTATAACTGCAAACTTTATATGCCACAAGGCAATACTATAACCAAATACTTTTAATTAATTTAAATATTTGAAACAAACCAACTCCAAAACTTTATTTGTAGTAGACAATGAAATACTACTAAGTCATTATCAAAAACATTTGAATCTTAACCCATCGACTGTGTTTATGAAGCCTCTACTGATAAACTAACGCACTACTCAAGACATGAGATTTCCTGGCCAGTTCTCTAAGTAAACAAAGAAATAACTATATAAAGATGGCTCTAAGGAATACTCTACGAACAAAAGCGGAGCTCACCAATAGCACTGGAAGAGAAGGAAGTCTTAACACGTAGCCTGCCCGCCTGCAAAACCGGTTCCTACGTTGTACCGCAGACCAACGTAGGTTCCCGAAAGAGAACGTCAGTACCATCCACTATACTCAGTGAATCTCAACGACATGAGACAAACTTTAATAACATATACACCACGAGCAAAGATTCTAAATGCATGTAAAACATAAAGCTTATAAGAACATTTCTAAAAGAATTGCATAATATTAGTTTATGAATATTCTAAAAGAATTCTTTTCCTTTTTCTTTCTTATAAAAAAATACTTCACTTTATACTTTGGGAGTTCCAACTATCCTGACTTATTTCTGTCTTAGTCACCGTGTGATCGGCACGGGTTCGACCACAACCTGATCGCATAGGCCCAATCAACTAGGTGCCACTCGCTTCATGGTTCTCAGACCTCGTCTCGTGTGCTCCCTACTTTGGCAAAAGTAGTTTTAGGAAGTCAACGCCTTGGTCAGGACCCTTGGCCTGGACGATGACCCCTTCTCCGAATAAAGGATATTCCCAAAAATCGTTTCTTTCTTAAACTTCTTCTTGTGACTTTTCAAGTCTAAATCTTTTAAACATGCTCATATTGGAATCCTTAAATGTAAGGTATGGCATAAGAATGAAATAAACATTCAAAATTATTTCTAAAGATACTTGCTTTTTTATGAAATTTTCTTTTTCAACATGAAAATGGCGTATAAGAATTACACAAAAAATCTGAAAACTTAAGCACATATGTCAGAATAAATCATCTAACTTTAACTAAAATAATTCTAAGCTAATAGAATGCCACTGCAGCTTCTTGGCCAAATTAAAAATAGAGAAACAACAAAATTTGAACATATGAATTGGATTCCCACAATATTTACTCTTACCGTGTTTCTAATATGACTGTATCAAACTAAAAATGCAGATTCTGAACAAACCTAATGGTAGGAACTTTATTTCTGCTACATAAGGGGAAACAATTTGAAATTAAATGTGAGGCAAAAAACTTTTGAGTTGGGAAAAGTAAGATGAGCTACTCACTCACTTCAATTAAGTACATATTCACTCTTTTGGCCCATTCATCAAACACCTTGTATGCATATTTTTGTGAGTTAAACCACTTTGATATAGGATTATATCAACTCACCTCAAAACTTTTCGAGCCAATACGTAGGCCCCAGTCCAATTGACACTAGTTAAACAATCGATTCTATAACAACCAGTGCATTTTAATCAATTTTAAAGTTTCACACCTAAACATGGAATTTATTGTTTATATAGAGAAAGAAGGGAATTAAATATTTAATTCTTACCTATTACCATTGTAGGATAACTAACAATAGAGAATTTCATATACCTGAGTTCAAGAACTAGTTATTTGTAAAGAAGCCTAGTTTTTTGTGTTGTCTGCGTGTTCGCTGCCTCAGGAGACTTCGTGAGAATGAAGACTATTTCGTGAGAATGAAGACAACACTATTTCAATATAAGAGAATTAGGTCTTCTGTTTTAGGTCCCAACAGCCCTTTTGGCTTTTTAGGTTTGTCCCATGTTTTTTTATTGCTTTTTTTTTTCACTTAACTAATAATTAATGATACCTACTTTTAATAATTTATAATATTAAAGTTATTAATATTTCCTTAATTGTATATCCATATATAGAAGTAACTCAAAATCAATCACAAGGATTTTAATCTGTAATAGAAGTATAATATAAGATTATAAAAATTAAATTCTATATTTAGTGGGTATTAAAACTTTTATATATTTGAGGAGTGTTACACTTTATATATATATATATTGAAAGTTCGCAGGGGTATATTTACAAGGCGTGTGTCTAAGCCCTTACAAAGGAGAGAACGAATAAAACCCTAATCTACCAACGAGGATGTGCCTTCAAGACTCTACTAAACCTGCAGCCTCTCGAAGATAAGTACAGTCGTCTCTGTACCGATCCGCAAGACTCTACTAAACCTGCTCATGACCGTTGAGTCCTATGCAACCTAGAGCTCTGATACCAACTTGTCACGACCCAAAATCTTAACCGGTCGTGATGGAGCTTATCGTGGAACTAGGCTAGCCAACCATCACCTTACTACGCATTTATTCAATTATAACAGTTCATAATTTAATAACAATCATGCAACCATAGCATCAATTAATATAATTAAGTCTTAGCATCCCCATAATATTCTAAACAACTTCCCAAGAACTGGAGTCAATAGTCATGAGCATCTAAGAATGAATAAATCTAACTTTGCTAAACTATAATATATGTCTCTGAATCAAATGCTAGAACTAAATAAGGAAGGGAAGTGGAGAAGCTGTGGACGCTGGACAGCTACCTCGAAATCCCGTGAAATCTGCAACTACAAGCAAGAACGGCTACTGCTCCAGACCGTCACCTGAATCTGTGCACAAAGGCACAGGGATTCTTTATGAGTACGCCAACTCAGTAGTAATGAAAATAAATTACAGTCTGAGTAATATAAAACACAAAGTACAGATACACCATTCCACAAAACCAATAAAACACCAAATCACCATGTAGTATTCATCAAATAATAAGTTCGAAATCAGTTTCCAGAAATCCTTTGAAAACAAGTACAATATCAGTATATCTCAGTAGAATTCTCAGTAAAAACCAGTTTGAAAACGAAGTAAATCATAGTTCGAAAACTCAGTAAAAATCTTCATAAAATTGCCCCTCGGGCCAAAATCATTTATCGTAACCATTGCCCATCAGGCATCCTCACCATCACTCAATATCAGTCCATCATGCATCCTCACAGTCACTCAGTAACAGCCCATCAGGCATCCTCACAGTCACTCAGTAACAACCCATCAGGCATCCTCGCAATCACTCAACATAAGCCCCGCGGGCATCACTCAATCGGTACCGGCGCTCACTAGGGGTGTGTACAGACTCCGGATGGGCTCCTACAACCCAAGGGCAATAATAACATAAGGCCTGGAAGCCTTATCACCTCTCTCATAAGGCCTGGAAGCCTTCTCACCTCTCTCATAAGGCCTGGAAGCCTCCTCAGATCTCTCATAAGGCTTGGAAGCCTCCTCACATCACTCATAAGGCCGGGAAGCCTCCTCACATCACTCATAGGGCCTGGAAGACTCCTCACATCACTCATAAGGTCTGGAAGCCTCCTTACATCACTTAGTCAGACACTCTCAGTTAGCCTTTAGGCCATAAACAAACCGGGTTCTCGACCCAAAATCAGTGTTTCATTTTTTAATAAATAGTATCAAAATACTCTGAGTGTCAAAATAATTTATCAGAAAAAGACTGAGTGAAAAATCATAACATATCAGTTAGGAAAATATAGTAAACACATCCCCCAAGGGGTAAACAGATCGACACTAGGCCCCAAATATGGCTTACATCCCAAAACATATCATAATATATAAATACTATTTAAGCAAAGGCTTAAAAATCGGTTTCGCAACTCAATAATAGCCTAAATAGGAAATATGTTCCAAACTTTCCACCTTTTTATTTCAAAACTGGTGAAAGGGTGCATAATCCGGGGTTTCATACCCTCATGACAGGATTTAAAGACATTACTTACCTCAAAACTAGCCCGGAATTATTCTGCAATGCACTTGCCTCTCGAATCAACCTCTGAAGGCTCCAAATCTATCAAGTTTAGATTTTTATCATCAATATGTGCTTAAGGAACGAATTCCAATTGAAAGATATCAAATTTAGCTCAAAAATCCGAAACCGGTCAAAACCCGACCCCCGGGACCGCATCCCAAAACTCAGAAATTTTTATACCAAAATGTTCTTCGTCCTCTCACGAGTCCGTACATATAAAGAACACCAAAATCGGAGTTCGTTTGACCCCTCAAATCGACCCTTGAAGGTCTCATAATCTCAAGCCCTACAACCCAATTTTTCTACTGATTTTCCATGAATTTACACTGGTTTTATGCTCTATAATCACCCATAATCGAGTTTTAATGACTAGAACACTTATCTCAATGAAGAAGAAGGATTTACCTCTTCAAAATCGTCCCCAAGAGCTCTTTTCCGTACAACAATGGTGTAAAAAGGGGTTTAAGTCGCGGAAGGGCTTTTAATTAACTGCCTAGGTATTTATTCTCTGCGATCGCGGTCAAAGCCCCGCGATCGCGTTGAACAAAATTCTCAGACCTCCGCGATCGCAGCCCCAGGCACGCGATCGCACAGTGCTTTTTTCCAGCCAATCCCACGCGCCCCGACTTCCTCTACGCGATCACAACTCAACGCACGCGATCGCACTACCTTGGGCTCCCCCTACTCTGCGATCGCAGACTAACCTTCGCGATCGCACATAAAAAAATGTGCCTGCCCCCAATTAACTCTCCACGATTGCATCAACTCCCTCGCGATCGCAGTGAAGAAATTTCTGTTGGGCAAAAACCAGAAAACCAGCAGTGCTTTTAAGCCCAAATGAGTCCGCTAATCACCTGAAATCAATCCCGAGCCCCTCGGGACCCCAACCAAACTTACCAACATATCCCATAACATCATTAAAACTTAGTTGCACTCTCAAAAAACCAAAACGAACATCAAAACACCAAATTTACATCGGATTCAAGCCTAAGAACTTTGGTATTTCTAAAATCCACCAACGATGCCGAAACTATTCAAAACAACTCCGATTGACCTGAAATTTTGCAGACAAGTCCAAAGTGACATTACGAACCTGTTCCAACTGTCTAAATTCCTTTCTGACTCCGATAGCCTATTTTCTACTGCCGACCGAAAATCACCAAAACTAACTTTCGCCTATTCAAGCCTAATTCTACACTGGACATCACAAAATTATTTTGAACACACTCCTAAGTCCCAAATCACCTAACGAAGCTATTCGAACCATAAAATCCGCATTCCGAGGTCGTTTACCAATAAGTCATCTCTCAGTTGACTTTTTCAATTTTAAGGTTATTTTTAAAGACTGAATGACTAAACTCTCATTACCACCATTCTGATTTCAAGCCTACCAACTCTAACACATCAATAACAGAATAACTAGTCCATGAAAGTCAATAAAAACAATTATAATGCAAGTTCTACGTAATGACAGACTGGGTCGTTACATTCTCCCCCACTTAAACACACGTTCGTCCTCGAACGTTCCTAGAGTTGTTCCAAACACCACAAAAAATTGCAGTGTAACCTTCCATGCACATATTCGGGGGTGATCCCACGTCACCCTACCCCATCTAGGTCTGATAACACAACATAGCTGAAATTTAATTATCAAATCCTGACCCATAACCTTAGAACCAAGTTTCCACTTCTGAAATAATTTACAAGTTCAAATTTCAACGACTATAAGCTGAAATAGTCTGAACACGTTATATCAAACCATATCCGTAACCCAAGATGAAATCACATAATACACCGCATGGCTCAACCACTCATAGCGATAACTCCTAACCACAATAGTTGTTCAACAACTCAATACCGGTACATACCCTCTTATCAAACCATGCCTCGCTCTAACACTTCCATATACTGTCGATGATGAAAGAAACACGTACAAACCAACAACCACTCGTCCGATCAGTATCAATGCCAGCCAGTGCCATAACTTGTGCAACTTGTGCACTCAATAACAACATACCAAGAGCTCAATTCATTAAATAAAGAAGACTCACACGAGAGTACTATCCTTCCACTAACACTTACCATTACCACATCATGCTAAAAGCCTAATACGTATCGTGAAACAATATCACACAAATCTGACACCAAGGATCATACCTCAACCTAACTGAGTTGCAAAGCGTGATCCCTTCCAACCGCTGGACCACATGACATACTCCAAGCCACCTTGATCAAAATCAATAACCATGTGAAATTCGACGTTAATTACTCAAAATGCATTGCCATAACCGCGGGGAAATCGGACGATACCATGCCACCTGAATTAGAAAGAACATAACCAATACGTCTCAATCCTACAACACCTAGTTGCTTACCTCGCTCAAATCTAGCTAATAAAGCCCCCGATAGAACTACACCTTATTCACATATATAACCAACGATCACAACTCCTCGCAACGCCAAAAAGTAACTCATAGATTACTCCAAAACACGAATAAGCTCAGTGACAACCAAATGGTACATCCCTCAACAATATAAATTCGGAGTCAACAATTCCCACTCGGTGCAGACCACACACCCATACTGGCCTACCAATAACTCTAAGTCAACTCTAGTCACCCACAACAGGTAGATAACTCTTCGAACGTTCATAACGACTAAATCATGACATATACTAACACTTGACTAGCTTTGCTCGCATCCTCGTAGTTCATAACTACAATGTAACATGTTCCTGAGAACTCCCAGTCTCGGAATCCATAAAGCGTACCAATTACCATATTTGATCCCAGCTGCACCACTTGAATATATAACTTGTCTCCAATACTCAATCATTCCATGAAGGATACCCCCATAATTCCTCTGTGTCACCAAGAAACCTTGAATATCAGTAGTCGATCCAATAAGAGAGCGTCGTAACACCAATGGAACATCCTTATTCAAACACATTGCCTTAAACACATTGTCCTTTATGAATGTATACTCTCGTCCAGCCACCCAATAGTGGTATCCTTTACCTAATCATCTAAAACTGCCCGTGCTGACCTTCCTTCCAGAACTGAACCGTGACTTCACATATGTCACTCTCCACTATGAACAAAATACCACATACGCCACGCAATCCTATGATAAATATGAGAACTTTATGCTCCCTTCCTAGCCAAAAACAAATACGTACCCAACTAGCCAAGAACTTTCCATTTGATCCTGTCTAGAAGCAAAATCACTATACATCACATTGACCTCACGCCACTAGAAATATACATCTCTAACCGTGGTAAGAACCATCAAGAACTCTCCAAATCCCATTTGTAAAACACCAAACCGTCAGGACTGAATCCTTCTAACTCAACCAAGCTACGCATGCCACAAAATCCCAAGAGAATTTCCAAGAAACACCTGTAACAACTCATTACTTCATAACACCCACATAACTAATCATATCCCTTATCATCCCGATACGACCTACTACCAAGATGTCCTATTTGTTCAAGTTCCTTCTAACTCACCTTCGAATTGATACCTCCTCTTGCCCTAATACCACAATTCTCAATCCAAACTCACAGCACGAAATCCGAGCATAAAAAATATACCATATAAGGCTCATAAGCCGCTGAGTACTCCCTCAATAATCCCCAAATGAACCACATTAGAAATACTTACCCTGAAGAGACTTCCTGCGAATTTAAATTCATTACCTTCACTTTCCTGATACTGATGGATAGAATCCATGATACTGCAAATACATCACAAGCCTTGACGCCTTCCCCGTAAATCTCAGTTCTAGCCCTTCTCTCACCTTGAAGACCCTCGATCGCTACATATAACCTTGAATCCGTCTGAACCATTCTCGAACATCATTTACTCTACGCTGTTTCAATTATACTAACCAAGCAAACTGAACAACCGGACCCAACTTGCAATCCACATATTAGGAAAGTAATCCACGCCTTTGAAGCAACAAGCACACTCTATACTTACCAATACAACTCCATCATTCAATGAATTTCACTATTCATAAAGTACATTACAACTTGTATCGAAGAAATTTCCATCTCTCGAGTCATTCCCAGACTCCACCTCTGCAGGTCATAATTGATTCACCAACATACCTCGAACCAAAACCAATGCAACACATAATCGTGTAATCAACTTATCATTAGCGGAGTCCCCCACTTAGCTAAAAGCCAAAGATCAAGACAAACAATAACTCACGATGCCCACACATTATCACTGCCATCATACTGTGGTGAGGTTCAACTAAATCTTCCCTAAGCTCATATGACCCAAACCATCTAACCCTCAAATCGCATGCAAATCTTGCATTCCCAAGGTAATGGTCATGCCAACTCCCACAAGCAGTCTAAACTCAAATTACAACATATATCATTTACAGATAGAGAGAACTTACTACAGATAAACATAAATGTCACACACCTCAGGACAACCCGCAGGAGATCTGCCTGCTTAACCTCAAAATGATATCTCCCTATACATTTCCGAAAATCATAGCTATCACACAATCACTATACCTTCCTACAGTAGAACACAACCACTGCCTGAGTACACCGCTAATCAAATACATGAATGCTACTGGAGCATTGGTCAACTCAAAAGACATCACCGGGATCTCAGAACATAACAGGAAAACCCACTTCACTCCATAACTAACTACATGAGAGGTCCTTCACTACTCATAACTCGAAGCCATATTCTAACTCAATAAAGAAGGCAAATAATCAATGGTTCTTGCCACATCTCCCGCCAATTCATTTTGTCCCAATCAAACAACCTGACCACATCTAACAGTCAAGCACACTCACCACATAGTCATCTAGTCCCAAGGTTTCATCAATAAGGACACCACAGACATATAAGTCCCCCAACACATGTGCTCACACAAATGCAATCTCAGTACTCAAGCCACAGACAAAATTCGGCCTCAAGTCTTTTTGACTGGCCCATTATCAACATGTAAAATAAATCAAATATCACCCATGGAAGTCACAAGACGCCGACGCACAACTGATACCAAGCACTTGTGTACGCATTCGAATAAATGAAAGGAATTCAAAGAGTTACACTTTTGGCTGAATAAATGGATTTGCACGAAAAGAATTCAAGAATATGGAATGCTTCCTAAGAGTTCTGCAGCCTCTCGAAGATAAGTACAGACGTCTCTGTACCGATCTGCAAAAATCTACTAAACCTGCTCATGGCCGTTGAGTCCTATGCAACCTAGAGCTCTGATACAAACTTGTCACAACCCCAAATTCTAACCGGTCGTGATGGCGCCTATCGTGGAACTAGGCTAGCAAACCATCACCTTACTACGCATTTATTCAATTATAACAGTTCATAATTTAATAATAAGCATGCAACCATAGCATCAATTAATATAATTAAGTCTTAGCGTCCCCATAATATTCTAAACAACTTCCCAAGAACTGGAGTCAATAGTCCTGAGCATATAAGAATGAATAAATCTAACTCTGCTAAACTATAATATATGTCTCTAAATCAAATGCTAGAACTAAATAAGGAAGGGAAGTGGAGAAGTTGTGGACGCTGGACAGCTACCTCGAAATCCCGTGAAATCTGCAACTACAAGCAAGAACGGCTACTGCTCCAGACCGTCACTTGAATCTGTACACAGAGGCACATGGATTCTTTATGAGTACGCCAACTCAATAGTAATAAAAATAAATCACAGTCTGAGTAATATAAAACACACAGTACATATACACCATTCCAAAAAACCAGTAAAACACCAAGTCACCATGTAGTATTCATCAAATAATAAGTTCGAAATCAGTTTCCAGAAATCCTTTGAAAACAAGTACAATATCAGTATATCTCAGTAGAATTCTCAGTAAAAACCAGTTTGAAAACGAAGTAAATCATAGTTCGAAAACTCAGTAAAAATCTTCATAAAACTGCCCCTCGGGCCAAAATCATTTATCGTAACCATTGCACATCAGGCATCCTCACCATCACTCAATATCAGCCCATCAGGCATCCTCACATTCACTCAATAACAGCCCATCAGGCATCCTCACATTCACTCAGTAACAACCTGTCAGGCATCCTCGCAATCACTCAGCATAAGCCTCGTGGGCATTACTCAATCGGTACCGGCGCTCACCGGGGGTGTGTACAGACTCCGGAGGGGATCCTACAACCCAAGCGCAATAATAACATAAGGCCTGGAAGCCTTCTCACCTCTCTCATAAGGCCTGGAAGCCTCCTCAAATATCTCATAAGGCCTGGAAGCCTCTTCACATCACTCATAAGGCCGGGAAGCCTCCTCACATCACTCATAGGGCCTGGAAGACTCCTCACATCACTCATAAGGCCTGGAAGCCTCCTTACATCACTTAGTCAGACACTCTCAGTTAGCCTTTAGGCCATAAACAAACCGGGTTCTCGACCCAAAATCAGTGTTTCATTTTTTAATAAATAGTATCAAAATACTCTGAGTGTCAAAATAATTTATCAGAAAAAGACTGAGTGAAAAATCATAACATATCAGTGAGGAAAATATAGTAAACACATCCCCCAAGGGGTAAACAGATCGGCACTAGGCCCCAAACATGGCTTACAGCCCAAAACATATCATAATATATAAATATTATTTAAGCAAAGGCTTAAAAATCGGTTTCGCAACTCAATAGTCGCCTAAATAGGAAATATGTTCCAAAATTTCCACCTTTTTATTTCAAAACTCGTGAAAGGGTGCATAATCCGGGGTTTCATACCCTCATGACAGGATTTAAAGACATTACTTACCTCAAAACTAGCCCGGAATTATTCCGCAATGCGCTTGCCTCTCGAATCAACCTCTGAAGAATCCAAATCTACCAAGTTTAGATTTTTATCATCAATATGTGCTTAAGGAACGAATTCCAATTGAAAGATATCAAATTTAGTTCAAAAATCCGAAACCGGTCAAAACCCGACCCCCAGGACCGCATCCCGAAACTCAGAAATTTTTATAACAAAATGTTCTTCGTCCTCTCACGAGTCCGTACATATAAAGAACACCAAAATCGGAGTTCGTTTGACCCGTCAAATCGACCCTTGAAGGTCTCATAATCTCAAGCCCTAAAACCCAATTTTTCTACTGATTTTCCATGAATTTACATTGGTTTTATGCTCTATAATCACCCATAATCGAGTTTTAATGACTAGAATCATTACCTCAATGAAGAACAAGGATTTACCTCTTCAAAATCATCCCCAAGAGCTCTTTTCCGTACAACAATGGTGTAAAAAGGGGTTTAAGTCGCGGAAGGGCTTTTAATTAACTGCCCAGGTATTTATTCTCTGCGATTGCGTTGAACAAAATTCTTAGACCTCCGCAATCGCAGCCCCAGGCACGCGATCGCAAAGTGCTTTTTGCCAGCCAATCCCACGCGCCCAAACTTCCTCTACGCGATCGCAGCTCAACCCACGCGATCGCACTACCTTGGGCTCCCCCTACTCTGCGATCGCAGACTAATCTTCGCGATCGCACATAAAAAAATTTGCCTGCCCCCAATTAACTCTCCACGATTGCATCAATTCCCTCGCAATCGCAGTGAAGGAATTACTATTGTGCAAAAACCAGAAAACCAGCAGTGCTTTTAAGCCCAAATGAGTCCGCTAATCACCCGAAATCAATCCTGAGCCCCTCGGGACCCCAACCAAACTTACCAACATATCCCATAACATCATTAAAATTTAGTTGAACTCTCAAAACACCAAAACGAACATCAAAACACCAAATTTACATCGGATTCAAGCCTAAGAACTTTGATATTTCTAAAATCCACCAATGATGCCGAAACTATTCAAAACAACTCCGATTGACCTGAAATTTTGCAGACAAGTCCAAAATGACATTACGAACCTGTTCCAACTGTCTAAATTCCATTCCGACCCCGATAGCCTATTTTCCACTGTCGACCGGAAATCACCAAAACTAACTTTCGCCAATTCAAGCCTAATTCTACACCGGACATCACAAAATTATTTTGAACACACTCCCAAGTCCCAAATCACCTAACGAAGCTATTCGAACCATAAAATCCGCATTCCGAGGTCGTTTACCAATAAGTCAACTCTTAGTTGACTTTTCCAACTTTAAGGCTATTTTTAAAGACTGAATGACTAAACTATCATTACCACCATTCTGATTGCAAGCCTACTTACTCTAACACATCAATAACAGAATAACCAGTCCATGACAAGTCAATAACAACAATTATAATGCAAGTTCTACGTAATGATAGACCAGGTTATTACAATATATATATATATATATATATATATATATAAGCAACTCAAAATCAATCACAAGGATTTTAATCCGTAATAGAAGTATAACTTATGATTATAAATATTAAATTCTATATTTAGTGGGTATTAAAACTTGTATAGATTTGAGGAGTGTTACAATCTTTCCTCCTTAAAAACATTCATCATCGAATGTTGTTTGTCCTATTCTTAAGCTAACAACCACTCCTTAGGTCCTTGAACCTTTAAGTTTTCCTAGCACTACCCACTCTTCCAAGGGACTCAAAACTTTGGCTAACTCCCTAAATTTTCAAAAAGTTTGGCAGAGTTTTCCTTGTAAATTGGACTATCTAAAAAATATCCCTGTCAAAAATACCACAAGTACACCAACAACAATCAAATATACCATAACAGGCCATTCATAGGCACCATACACAACTCATAAATTAATTACTCACACTCCGGCAAGGAGGTACCACAATAACCAACAAGAATCTAAAGCACAACACTTTACCAAAAGTAAATCACTTTACTGAGTTAAATGTACTGTGGCATGGCACTAAATTATTAAGTAACTAAATATATTCTGACAAAAACTAAATTACTTCAACAACTAAGTATAATCTAGCAAGGACATAAACACATGCTAACTTGTATTTAATAATTAAAATATAAATGCCCAACCAAACCTAGGTTCACATACCTTTTTCCTCAAATAAATATGGATATTTTTCTCTCATATCTTCCTCGACCTCCCACGTAGCCTCTTTCGAATCATGATTACTCCTCAAAATTTTTACTGATGCTAAATCTTTTGTTCTCAACTTTCTTACTTGCCTATCGAGAATTTCTATAGGTACCTCTTCATAAGTCAAGTCTTCTTTAATTTCTATGATATCGGCAGGTATTATATGCAACACATCATGAATGTATTTTATAAGAATAAACACATGAAAGACGAGATGAACAGAGAAAAACTCAACGGGCAAAGCTAGTTCATAAGCCACGTTTCCCTTTTTTCTATTATCTTATAAGGTCCAATAAATGTAGGACATAGTTTCCCCTTCTTACCAAACCTCATAACTCCTTTCATTGGTGAAACTTTCAAAAACACCTTGTCACCAACCATGAACTCTAAGTCACTATGCCTTTTGTCATAATAGGATTTCTGACGACTCTGAGCCGCTTTTAGTCCTTTTCTAATTTGATGGACTTTCTCTAAAGCCTCACAAACAAACTCTGGACCAATCAAAGGAACCTCTGCTGGTTCAAACCAACCCACTGGAGACCTACATCTTCGCCCATACAACGCTTCATAAGGAGCCATACCAATACTGGACGGATGGTTGTTAGTATAAGCAAATTCTATAAGTGGCATGTGATCATCCCAATTACCTCCAAAATCTATAACACATGCTCGCAGCATATATTCGAGAGTCTGAATGCTCCTTTCTGCCTGGCCATCTGTCTGTGGATGGAAAGCAGTGCTCAAATTGACTTTGGTACCTAATCTTTTCTGAAACAGTTGCCAAAAATACGCCGTGAATTGAGGGCCTCTGTCAGATATGATTGAAACTGGAGTACCATGCAATCGGACTATTTCTTTGATTTACAACTGCGCATACTACTCTGCAGAATCTGTCATCTTTACTGGTAGGAAATGCGCGTACATTGTCAGTCGGTCTACAATAACCCAAATTGAATAATGCTTACGGTATGTGTTAGGTAGACCTACTACGAAATCCATATTAATCATCTCCCACTTTCACTGTGGTATCTCTATATCTTGAACTAGGCCACCAGGCCTCTGATGCTCGGCTTTGACTTGCTGGCAATTCAAACATTTAGCCACATGATAAACTACTTGCTTCTTCATGCCTTTCCACCAATACAACTCTTTCAAATCTAGATACATTTTGGTATCACCTGGGTAGATAGAGTACCTCGAATTGTGAGCTTCTTCCATTATGGCCTTGCTAAGACTATATACATCAGGCACACATAACCGATCATTCAACTTCAAAACTCTGTCACTTCCTAGAGTGAAAGCGGTGATTTTTTTTTTGTTTCTGACTCCTTATTTTAACTTCACTAAGTACGGATCTTCGTCTTGCTTAGACTTAACATGCGCAACAAGGGAGTATTGCGCTAAGGCATAAGCAATTATACCTCCTTCTTCGGTATCATCCAATCTAATTCCATCATTTGCCAGTTTTTGAATTTCTCTACCCGAAGTTCGCCTTTGTACCGCAAGATGGGACAAGATACCCATTGACTTCCTATTAAGTGAATCCACTTCCACGTTAGCTTTGTCTGGGTGATAAAGAATATTGATGTCATAATCCTTCAATAGCTCGAGCAACCTTCTCTGTCTTAAATTTAATTCCTTTTGCTTGAAAATGTACTGGAGGATTTTGTGATCTGTAAACACTTCGGAATGCTCTCCATAAAGGTAGTGTCGCCATATTTTTAATGCAAACACCACTGCTACAAGCTCCAAGTCGTGTGTGGGGTAGTTCTTTTCATGATTCTTTAACTGCCTGGAAGCATAAGCAATAACCTTTCCGTTTTGCATAAGAACACAGCCAAGACCCACTCTAGAGGCATCACAATACATTGTGAACCCACCCAAACTTGTCGGCAAGGTTAACACAGGTGCAGTGGTCAACCTCTTCTTTAACTCTTGAAAACTCTGCTCACAAGTGTCTAACCACTGGAACTTAACTGCTTTCTGAGTCAACCTAGTTAATGGAGTTGCAAGTGAGGAAAACCCCTCTACAAACCTTCTATAGTAGCCAGCTAACCCCAAGAAACTCCTGATTTCGGTTGGCATTGTCGGCCTAGGCCAGTTCTTGACTGTTTTTGTCTTTTGAGGGTCTACTTTTATGCCTTCACTAGATACCACTGACTGCAACCAGAACTCACATTTTGAAAACATGGCATAAAGCTCATTCTCCTTCAAGGTCTGCAAGGCTATTCTGAGGTGTTCTGCATGATCTTCCTTGCTCTTAGAGTATACCAAAATATCGTTTATAAACACGATAATAAAGGTATCAAGGAATGGCTTGAAAACTCTGTTCATGAGGTCCATGAATGCAGCTGGAGCATTTGTCAACCGGAAGATCATTACTAGAAAATCATATTGCTCGTAGCTAGTTATAAAGGTTGTTTTAGATATATCTTCTTCTCTGATTCTCAACTGATGGTACCCCAACCTCATGTCTATTTTTGAAAAGTACTTTGCACCCTGAAGTTGATCAAATAAATCATCAATTCTTGGCAGTGGGTACTTGTTCTTAATGGTAACTTTATTCAACTGCCGATAGTCGATGCACATTCTGAGAGACCCATCTTTCTTCTTGACAAACAGGACCGAGGCACCCCACGGTGAAACACTCGGCCTGATGAAGCCCTTGTCAAGGAGGTCTTTCAACTGTTCTCTCAACTCATTAAGTTCTGCTGGAGCCATCCTATAAGGAGGTATAGATATGGGATGAGTGCCTGGCATGAGATCAATGCCAATTTCTATGATTCTTTCAGGAGGAAGTCCGGGAAGGTTGTCTAGGAAAACTCTTGGAAATTCTCTAACAACTGGCTCTGACTGAAGAGCTAGTAGCTCTGATTTTGGATTAGTGATGTGAGCCAAATAAGCGAGACACCCCTTACCGATCATTCGTTGTGCCTTAAGGTATGAAATAAACTTACCTACAAGCGATGCTGAACTACCCTTCCACTCTAAAACTTCTTCATTTGGAAATTGGAACCTGGCTATCTTGGCATGACAATCTAACATGGCATAGCAGGAATACAACCAATCCATACTCATGATCACATCGAAATCCACCATTTCTAATTCTATGAGATCGGCCTTGGTGTTGCTACCTTGAACTGAAACTATACAACCTCTATAGGCTCTTGTGACTTTCACTGACTCGCCAACTGGAGTAGATACTAGGAATGGCTCACTAAGTTGTTCAGGTTCTAGTCCGAGGTTAATTGCAAAGTATGGAGTCACATATGAAAATGTTGAACCTAGATCTATTATGGCATAAGCATTATGTGAGTAGACTAAAAGTATACCTGTAATAACTTTTGCAGATGCCTCTGCACTCTGACGATCAAGTGTAGCAAACAAACGGGGTCGTCCCTCTCTCTGAGTAACTCAATCTGCGCCTCTGCCTGCTCCATGCCCGGTCTGATTATGAGAACCACGAGCCTGAGGTGGTGCAACTGCAGTAGCTGAGGAACTAGAAGGACGAGTTGATCCACCACTGAAATTACATAGCAACTTTGGACAGTTGGCCTTTATATGACCAATGTCTCCACAATGATAGCAACCATGAAACCCGAACTTGCACTGACCTGAATGTTGCCGCTTACATGTTCTACAAAGACCTTGTTGTTGTGAATGTTGCTCAACATGACTCTGGCTATGTGAGGATGATGTCCCTAAAATTCTGATTCTGGTGAGACTGGTTTCCATAACTCTGAGTACGTCTGAAGGAAGACCCACCACCTGACTGATGACTGAACTGAGCTGGTACTAATGACTCCTTATCAGAGGAATCCCTTCTACCTCCGCTAGATGTACCATTAAACCTGCCCGTTGTCCGGGCTTTCTTGTTATGCTATTTTTCTTCTCTCCTTTGTTGTCTGTCTTTTTCTAAGTGCTTGGCGAATCCCACAACAGAGGAGAAGGTTTTCATCCCTATCGCTGCAGCTGATGTCATATCCTTAATGTGGTAAGACAAACCGCCAATAAACCTGCGGATCTTTGCTTTTTCTGTATGAACCATGTGAGGAGAATGCTTAGCCAACCTTATGAATTCCATGTAGTACTCTTGCACACTTTTATTCCCTTGCTTGAGTTGTTCGAACTCTGTAGCCTTAGCTTTCCTATCCTCTTCCGGGATAAAGTTAGCCATGAAGGACTCTTCAAATTCTTCCCAAGTAGGTGTACCATCGTCTTCATCTCTTTCCTTTTCCCACATCTCAAACCAAGCGCCGACGACATCTCTAAGATGGTAAGCAGCCAGCTCCGCAGCTTCATCATCAAATGCCAGCCACAACATTGGATCTTCATCAGCTATAGAACCATGGAACAATGGAGGACTCAACTTCAAAAATCCATTCACTCTTGAGGACTCAGAATTTTTTTGTCTATTTGATTGAGGTGGAATCTCATCTCTTCTCTTGTTATGGTTGGCCATGAAGGCTTTAAACATCTCCATAGCACTGTTGACAACATTAAACATCTAACCCACCTCTAGAGATATAGTTGTCTGAGCCGGAGCTGCTGTTGGGGGTGGCACTGGATCCTGAGGTACTGGATCATCATACTCTACCCCTTCTTCGTGTTCAACCTGGGGTACTTGAACCCCCTTTGTGGATTTAACCTTCCTTTTCTGAGTTGAAGCCCTTCTTGTTCTCCCTTGAGCCACAATAGTAGAAATAGTTTCTTGAGAAATATCCTGAGTGTCGATGTCAGAGTTGCAAGTACGATCCATTTTTGCGAGTTCTGGAGGAACGAATACATTAGATAATTTCTTAGAGGTAAGATCTACTGCATGATCTAAAGTATGAGAGAGAAAAAAATGAGACTTTTCCTAAATGCTTGTAGCCTCCTGTTTATAAGTATGGTGCGCTTCATACCCATAAGAAAGACTCTACAAACACGGCTTCATAGACCCCTAGGACTCCATAAACCTGAGGCTCTTATACCAAGTTTGTCACTACCCATTTTCTAAACAAGCCGGGATTGGCACCCGATCACTAAACTGACCGAGCGAACCATCTGTACTTACCAAATCTATTATAACTGCAAACTTTATATGACACAAGGCAATACTATAACCAAATACTTTAAATTATTTTAAATATTTGAAACAAACCAACTCCAAAACTTTATTTGTAGTAGCCAATGAAATACTGCTAAGTCATTATCAAAAACATCTGAATCTTAACCCACCGACTGTGTCTATGAAGCCTCTACTGATAAACTGATGCACTACTCAGGACATGAGATTTCCTAGCTAGTACTCTAAGTAAACAAAGAAATAACTAAATAAAGATGACTCTAAGGAATACTCCACGAACAAAAGCGGAACTCACCAATAGCACTGGAAGAGAAGGAAGTCCTAACCCGTAGCCTGCTCGCCTGCAAAACCGATTCCTACGTTGTACCGCAGAACAACGTAGGTTCCCAAAAGAGAATGTTAGTACCATCCACTGTACTGAGTGAGTCTCAACGACAGGGGACGAAACTTTAATAACATATACACCACGAGCAATGATTCTAAATGCATGTAAAACATATGCTTATAAGAACAATCCTTAAAGAATTGCATAATAGTAGTTTATGAATATTCTAAAAGAATTCTTTTCCTTTTTCTTTCTTATAAAAAAAATACTTTTCTTTATACTTTGGGAGTTCAAACTATCATGACCTATTTATGTCTTAGTCACCGTGTGATCGGGATAGGTTCGACCCCAACCTGATCGAATAGGACGAACCCACGAGGTGCCACTCGCTTCATGGTTCTCGGCGCTAATGTATCATACCTTAGCATGTCTAAGTAAATTCTCAGCAACGATACTGTCGGCTCGTGTGCTCCCTACTTTGGCACAAGTAGTTTCAGGAAGTCAATGCCTTGGTCAGGGCCCCTTGGCCTGGACAATGACCCCTTCTCAGAATAAAGGATACTCCCAAAAATCTTTTCTTTCTAAAACTTCTTCTTGTGACTTTTCAAGTCTAAATCTTTTAAACATGTTCATATTGGAACCCTTAAATGTAAGGTATGACATAAGAATGAAATAAACATTCAAAAGTATTTCTAAAGATTCTTGCTTTTTCATGTAACTTTCTTTTTCAACATGAAAATGGCGTATAAGAATTACACAAAAAATCTGAAAATTTAAGCACATATGTCAGAATAAATCATCTAACTTTAACTAAAATAATTCTAAGCTAATAGAATGTCACTGCAGCTTCTTGACCAAATTCCAAATAGAGAAACAAAAAAATCTGAACATATGAATTGGATTCCTCATAATATTTACTCTTATCGTGTTTCTAATACGACTGTACCAAACTAAAAATGCAGATTCTGAACAAACCTAATGGTAGGAACTTTTTTACTGCTACATAAGGGGAAACAATTTGAAATTAAATGTGAGGCAGAAAACTTTTGATCTGGGAAAAGTAAGATGACCTACTCACTCACTTCAATTAAGTACATATTCACTCTTTTGGCACATTCATCAAACACCTTGTATGCATATTTTTGTGAGTTAAACCACTTTGATAAAGGGTTATATCAACTCACCTCAAAACTTCTCGAGCCAATACGTAGGCCCCTGTCCAATTGACACCAGTTAAACAATCGATTCTACAACAACCAGTGTATTTTAATCAATTTTAAAGTTTCACACCTAAACTTATAATTTGTTGTTCATGTAGAGAAAGAAGGAAATTAACTATTTAATTCTTACCTATTACCACTGTAGGATAATTAACAATAGAAAATTTCATATACCTGAGTTCAAGAACTAGTTATTTTTAAAGAAGTCTAGAGTTTTCGTGTTGTCTGCGTGTTCGCTGCCTCAGGAGACTTCGTGAGAATGAAGACTACTTCGTGAGAATGAAGACAACTCTATTTCAATATAAGAGAATTAGGTCTTCTGTTTTAGGTCCCAACAGCCCTTTTGGCTTTTTAGGTTTGTCCCATGTTTTTTTATTGCTTTTTTTTTTTTTTTCACTTAACTAATAATTAATGATACATGCTTTTAATAATTTATAATATTAAAATTATTAATATTCCTTAATTGTATATCCATGTGTGTATATATATATATATATATATATATATATAAGTAACTCAAAATCAATCACAAGGATTTTAATC
>MDKH01139164.1:0-24998 GCA_005239495.1 Nicotiana undulata | reverse complement strand
TCATGCTGCACTTTCTTTCTTTTTCTGCACTTGATTGTGCAGGTCTTGAGGCTGGTCCGTCTGCTCGTCCGCCTGCTGATAGGTACTGATCGCAGTGTCACTCCATACGGTGAGCTGTCTTCTTGGCGTCATCCTGACAGCACCTCTGGAGCCTTCTAGTTTCATTTTGCTCAGTCTTTTGTTCCAGACTGCGGCTTGTATATTTGTTTTTGTATATGTATTTCTATTGTTGTATCTATGTAGCCGCCCTTTGACACTGTGACACTAGTTCTGGCACACACTTGTTGTAGTTATCGGGGTTGTAAATGTATTGGGCCTAGCTGTGGTTCAGCTTGTTTCTACGGCCTTACTCCATGTTGTTATTGTATTCTGCATTTTCATTGTTATTGATGTTCGTTGGCTTGCTTAACCTCGCCGTTAGGCGCCATCACGACCTGGATCAATTTTGGGTCGCAACAGGCACAACTTAATTGATTGAAAGTACCAAACACTTAGGCGACTAACTTTTGAATTAACTCTAAATTTAAATAATTTTATCACTAAGAAAGATGACAATTGAAACCAATATTAACAATATTTAATGACTGAACCATCCCTGAGGCTCGAACCCTTTTAAATCAGATTACACACTGCCATTAACAAGAAATCACACTACAATGAAAGATTAAACATGCTTTTTCCCAAACGAACTTGCCTAGGCATGAACTAAACCAATTCGGATAAATCCTCGCCAAAACTGAAAATCTGATGACATTGAGTAGAAAAACCATGAACTAATCCTAGATTAACTGACTAACATTAATAATTAATCACAGAGAAAAGAAAACAAAAACCTAACAGCCTTAAATTATGACTAACTTCGCCTTTTCATTTTCCGGTCAAAAGAAACAGAAAAAGTAGGAGAAATCAAAGATGTAAAGAAGAAGCTAAAGAAGGGCAGGAGGATGGGAAAATAGAAAAAGGTAAGAAGAACAAGTACCTACTGCAATGAACGACCAGTGGCTCCGGCTGGACCTGTTTTTTTCGATTTAAATCCAAAAATAGGCGTCAGATGACTGTTCCCATTGAGAACAGACAAGTGACACCCATTTCCGGCTCAAATCGTCTTGGAAGCTCATGCATGCCCACCCATATTTGAAATTGGTGAATTTTAAGAGGGATTCGAGGGAAACTATTTTGGGATTTAAGAAAAGGAGGGCGAGGAGATCATGTGGTGTTAATTTAGAGGGTATCGGAGTGCTAGAACCGCCGTGAGGCGATTTTCGGCGGGTGGAAGGCGGTGGAGACGATGAGGGTTTTTAGGGCGGCGGCTAGTGTTTCCATACTCTGAACTTGAGAGATGAGGAATGAGGGGGGAGTGGAATGGGAGGGGGTGCTTGGGTTTAGACAGTTAAATACACAAGGTGACCCGAGTTCTGGGCCGTTGGATCATCGAAATCCAACAGCTTAGATGATGCAACTCAAAACGGGGTCGTTTGGTTGATTGGGGAGGCTGGATCGGGTAGCCCGATTTTGTTCTTGGGTTGGAATGGATCAAAGTGGTTTGGGCCCTAATTAAAACAACATTTTTTAATTCTTTTTCTCCTCTTTTTTCAATTGCTTTTCTTTTCCTTTTCAAACAAATTAAAAAACCTAAATTAAATTAATTTGCAAAATTAAGCTAATTATCTACTATAATTTTAACAAAAATTAATTACTTCTAGATCAAAGAGGAAATTACTAATCTAAAATTAAAAAGCCAAAAATGCAAAAGTAAGCCAATTTTTATGATTTTCATTTTTGAATAAAGCAACTAATTCACTAATTAATCTTAACAATGTAAAAATGAAATCTAAATGCAACGCATGGTTTTTTTTTTGGTATTTTCATGATTTTAACAAAAAATAAACATGCACAGAAATGCAAACAATTAGCACAAATTCCCACAATATCCTATAAAATTGTAAAAGTGGAAAAATTTGTTTTTTCTTATATTTTATGGGAGTAATTCCTATAGGGCAAAAAATCACGTGCTCACAGGTTTTAATAACTATTAGGCCTAAGGTTTGCCTAGGTGGGCGTATGCATTGCCTATTTTTGTTTTGAGGGTGAACATGCAGAATTTAGTTCTGATTTTGAAGGATATGCAGGATAATACATTTGCAGGAAACAAATTTGAGCCATTTGAACCAGTTTTAGTGAGACTTGTTAAGTTAAGCATGCTGATTAAGTGTTCAACAACTGTAATTCAAAACCAATATGAAGTCCTAAATAGCAAGATATATAATGCACATAAGTAAAAATCCTATAGGCAAGTTTTCTACATGCAATGCTTATAAAGATGCAACAATAGTATGTCATGACAATTCCATTACTTGTTGTAGTTATTAATGGGGAGCAATGTTTATAAAATGATATGAATAGGCATGCTGGAATGAAGAACCTAAACATGGTTTCTGATGCATGTCCTAAACAGGATATCTATTGCGTACATAAGTAAATAAGATCCTATAGGCATGTTTTCTACCCATACTATACTAATCATGCATAGTCCCCTCCCACATTCATTATCGAGCCCCCAATATTTTTTTACAAGTTATTACAAGCCAAAACAATGAATTACATCACTGAAAAGAAAATAAGAAGCTACTTCTATAGGGAGCCTTCAATCAGGCCCATTCTTCCAACCCCAATCCTTTCGAGTTTCACATCCTTACATGGTCTGGGTGCGGCAAAGCTCCCAGGGGCCCTCATTGGGTCCCTGGCCAATACCAGCACCCAAACAAACTGCCAAAAGTTGAGACAAGTGCAGTGTGGAATTACCAGCCTTGTGTGTCAGAGTTCCATG
This sequence comes from Nicotiana undulata, assembly GCA_005239495.1. Lineage (NCBI taxonomy): Eukaryota > Viridiplantae > Streptophyta > Magnoliopsida > Solanales > Solanaceae > Nicotiana > Nicotiana undulata. The sequence goes on along the minus strand of MDKH01139164.1, from coordinate 22,171 downwards.
AGTACTCAGAGGTACTCAAGGCAGTGCTCACACGAAGGGGGTAGGACCTAAAGTTCTAAGAGTAGTGTGAAGTGCTTCTAGTTTAAAAGAGTTGAGCTTGAAAAGGTAGTTCTGAAATAACAGTTTTTGAAAATGGCTTCAGAGAACAATGTAAGAGTTTTATGAAAAATAGTTTGCAAAAGGAAAGAAACAGGCCAATCACAACTCAGCAGAGGTTCAAGGTTCAAGAGACAAACTTAAACAGGGGAAAGGGAGTTGGGGACAAGTAATTCGCATGATAGCAGCAAACTTATACACAATTAGTCCTTAAAATAAAGTTACATGTTCTCAAACAATCACAACTGTCACAGAACATTAAGTATTGAACAGAGTCACATACTCAATACAGACTTGAATCATATGAGAACTAAGCATTATGTAAAGGGGACAGACTTATAGTATTAGGAGTCATGCAGAAGATGAAAACATATAAGCGATACTAGTCATGCTGAGATAAGAGTAAAAGTAGCCACATAGGAAAAATAGGTATGCTAGTTTCATAGGAGTCAAAAAAAAGTCATAGTGAATCACACAAGGGAAAGCAGGATATATATTAGGCTAAAAAGGAAAAGAGGATAATAGGGACATGCTAGTTACATGGTAGGCAATAGATCCATAAGTAAAAGCACAAAAGAAATAACAGGTATCTTAATATGAACTAAAACATATTCTTTTGGGATACTGTAAACTTAAATTAGAACATACAAGTGATAAGAGAGAGCAAAGCAGAAAAGAGCAGAGTGATAACACGATATTAGCCTTGGCTTACAGCCGGCTAATAAGAGACAAGAGCAGAGAACAGCAGTAGAGCAAAGAGAGAAAGAGCACAAAAGAGAATGTAGAATAGTATTGATTGATCTGTGTCTGAGTTATTGAAAAACATAGGGTATTTATAGTTTTAAAATAGGTAGTAAAATAAAATGGTAATAAAAGAGGACAGAATCCAATCAGTGTAAAAAAAAATACATGGATCCCTTAAATCGAGGGATTCAAATTCAAAAATGGTAAAACAATATGGCCATGTATGGTAAGAGAAAAATCAGTACCAGACTTAAGTAAGGAAATAATCCCGGCCTGTTAAAGAACAGGGAATCTCGAAATCAATTAACCAAATAATCAAACCAAATAATCAAGACAAATCATTCCCTTAAATTAAGCGATTGGGGTTCAAACAGTAACATGCATAGGCAAGGTAAAAGAAATCAGTCAAAACTTAATTTAAAGAAAAGATCAGGCAATAGAGTAAACAATTAGGACCAAGTTCAGAGAATCCAATCACGGAGAGACTCACTGAAGTCAATGAATCTAGACAAACATATAGGACTCATTAAAATAGGGAAATCAGCAGCGATTGGGAGAGAATTATTGAACATATAAATAGGGAAGGCAAACAGTAGTAGCAACATACATGCCTGACAATATTAAGAGGCTAGAGATAAACACACATATGAAGCAAGTAGGTAAAGAGCTTTAACAAAATGGCTGATTTGTAGCATGATAGCCATAGAAAACTCAGCAAGAGTCGAATAGTCAAAACAACATGAAGATACGATCATAGAATTCTAAGAAAATTAGGGTTTTCATCATAAAAAAAATTTAAAACACTAAGAGCATGGAATCAGTAAATATGCAAAGGAAACACTCAAAACATACAGGTGAAAACAGTTCGAACCAGTATAGGGAAGACTTAGAGAGAAACCCTAACTAAAAATACTCAAAAGCGTTTTAAAGTTGATGAAACTTAAAGATCGAGTCGAGAATAGTATAAAGCATAAGAGAGTAAGCTTAAAATTGCTAAAATAACAGAGATTTAAAGGTTTAAGTCAAAAATTAGGGTTTCGTAAGAACCAGAATAAGAATAGAGGAACCTGCCATCAAACCCATAGATAGTGGTGAGGAGGGAATGGTAATGTTAAAACCCATCATAGAAAGGCCGGAGTCAACCCAGGCAGAGCTCCAGTAGTTGTTGGCTATGGTGTAGACCCATGGAGGTCTTAGAGACAAGGTAAGCCGGAGCAAGGAGTCGTCAAGGTGGCTGGTGGTCGAAAGGGGAGAGACTAGTGGTGGCCGGAGAGAGGCTGAGGGCCATCGAAGAAGACGAACCAGAAAGTTCTAGAGAGAAGGAGGAGAGGAAGAGACGGATAGAGAGAGAGAGAGGTTCTCGAAAGAATGAGAGACGGGGGGGGGGGGGGTTGGTTAGAGTTTATTAAGGAAATAAAATATCTGGGTCATTGATCTTATTTGATCAACGGATCAGATCTGATCGGGGTTGGGTAATTTGTTTTAAAATGTGGCTACAATTTAAATAAAATGAGGCTAGGTGTTAAATACCCAATAAATAGATAATTAATTAATTAAAATTATTTAATAATTGTGAAAAGATTAAATTAAGTTTAAATTACAATAATTAACTAGTATTAAGTGTAAGAGAACATAAATTTCGAATTTTAAAAGGTATACAATGTCTAATTAGGCCTTAATTGCAAAGATGGTTGTAATTACAATTAAATAAGACCCAATTGGCCAATTTATGAAATAATTGAATTTTAATAGATAGAAAATGATTATAAATAACATACTGAGCTAGGAAATATTTTGAAATTATTTAGAGCATAATTTATGAATTATTTTAAATATGAGATATTAAATCAATAGGGAAATAATTTAAACAAAAATATGGAAAAATAGGAAAAATACTCATTATTGCAAAGAGTAATTTTGAGAGCTTATATGCAAGTTTGAAAATAATTTGAGGAAAAATTGGGTATCAACAGCTGCCCCTCTTTACCCGGGAAGGATGAAAAAGTTGTCGGGTAAAGGTATGATGGCCAATTTTGACAGAATTGAACTGCGTCTGAGAATTAGGCCGTACCCCGGCTTCTGAGCTTCCTACATATCCCTGGCTTTATGGGAATCTGGCCGTATGTAGTTCCAGAATCATCGGCGAAATATACCCGTGATGTTTCACAAGAACGGACGCAAGGTGCGAGGTAGGGTAAAAGTAGGAAGGTCTTACGGGGTTGTATCAGAGAACTGGAGCGGGCTGCTCCTGCCTGGTTGGCTGTTTCGGCCAGGTTACCTGCAAATAGAGAACAGGCGTATATTGTGCATAATATAAACATGATGCAAGTTCCCGCTGGACTATGAATGCTGTCTTCGGACATTTTAGGATGATGTCCTTAGACCATGATGTCCTGGGCCATGAATCGCTTGGTGCGGGATTTGCAGGCTATGAAATGATGTTCTCGGGCAATGAGGATGGTGTCTCTGAACCATGATGCCTTTGAATAATGGTGTGCAAGTTGAATAAAAGAGATCATCAGGCCATGAAATGATGTTCTCGGTCCATGAAGATGGTGCCTCTGAACGATGACGCCTTTGGACAAGTTGGCGATATTTTAGCCCATGAAGAATGCAGTAGTATGATGCTGACAAGACAGGGCTTAGTCTTGCGATTCGCGAAAGGAAAGAGGGGCAGAGCTTAGCCCGAAAGAAAGCATAAATAAATAACGTAACGAAAGGCGATTGTTTCGAAAAGGTAGATAGGAGTTTGCGTAATGAAGTAGAATGCGGAGAGAGGTAGCGTGGAACCTCGGAAGGCAGAATGATAGCCTTATGCAATGCATGAAATGAATACAGGGGAGGTAGCGCTTAACCTCGGAAGGCAGAATGGTAGCCTTGTGCAATGCAAGAATAAATTGCAGGAGAGGTAGCGTAGAACCTCGGAAGGCAGAATGGTAGCCTTATGCAATGCGAGAAATGAAGGGGAGGTAACGTAGAACCTCTTATGCAATGGTGCGAATGCAGGGGAGGTAGAGCTTAACCTTGGAAGGCAGAATAGTAGCCTTATGCAATGCGAGAAAATGTAGGGAGACAGTGCTTAGTCTCGGCAGGCAGAACAGTAGCCTTATGCAAAGATGCGAATGTAGGGGAGGTAGAGCTTAACCTCGGAAGGCCGAATGGTAGCCTTATGCAAAGATGTGAATGCAAGGGAGGTAGAGCTTAATCTCGGAAGGCAGAATGATAGCCTTATGCAGTGTACAATGCAGATGGAGGTAGAGCTTAACCTCGGAAGGCAGAATGGTAGCCTTATGCAAAGATACGAATGCAGGGGAGGTAGAGATTAACCTCGGAAGGCAGAATAGTAGCCTTATGCAATGCGAGAAAATGTAGGGAGACAATGCTTAGTCTCGGAAGCAGAACAATATCCTTATGTAATGCGAGAAAATAAAATGATAGTAAGAGTTCTTAGCTGATGATAAATTTTGGCGATATAATTGTTGTGAATGAAGCGTTGTTTGCGATAATAGAAAGCGTCGGCATGTGCGACGAGTTCGAGAGCGTATCCTTGAGAAGTATGCGTCTTGCGGGGGTAATAAGATGTTTTGGGCTTTCGCTGTATTTGTGCCTGCATCCAAAGAAAAATCGTTAGTTCTGTAAAGGGGAGGGCTAGTTCGTATCCCTGCTGGCTCGGCTCGGCCTATCTGCTTGATAATGATAACTTTGTTGTACCATGGGGGTAGCATTGCTAGACAAGCTATTTTGGGAAGTAAATATGCATGTTTTTATAAAATATAACATACAATTTAAAACAAATTTCTTCGGATGAACTGACGACCACGACGCGGTTCAAGACATTGCAGCCTCTCTTGCTACGGAATTTTGAGGGTCCTCCTTAAAATTCTGCTCCAGTTTGATAGGTGAATGCGTCTGGTTGCTGCTTGTGCGGCGACCAGCTGAACTTGCTTCGGAATTTTGAGGTCCGTCCTCAAAATTCTGCCCCAGTTTCCATTCGTGGGGAACTAAATATTTTATTAAAATGTGACCGAACCCATAGGGCTGCCTACGTATCCCCTCTTAAATGGGAATAAGGTCAGGTGTAGTTCAATTTACAACATTGAGAAAAGCATAAATAGTTACACATAGTAGCGCTTGATTGCATCTGAGTTGATTGGTTTAGACCAAACTTCTCCATTCATTTCTGCAAGTATGAGTCCCCCTCATGTCAGCACTCGGTGAACCACGTACGGGCCTTTCCAGTTGGGAGAGAGTTTCCCTTTGGCTTCATCTTGATGAGGGAAGATTTTCTTTAACACCAGCTGCCCTAGTGTGAATCGTCTTTTCCTGACTTTCTTCTTAAAGGCTCTGGTCATTCTGCTCTGATATAGCTAACCATGACAAATTGCGTTCATTCTCTTTCCGTCTATGAGGGCCAATTGCTCATAACGGCTTCTTACCCATTCTACGTTGCTGGACTCAGCTTCTTGTATGATTCTCAGAGATGGAATTTCAACTTCAGCAGGAATGATGTCTTTTGTACCGTATACCAACATGTAAGGAGTTTCCCCAGTTGATGTGAGAACCGTGGTGCGGTATCCCATTAGGGCGAATGACAGCTTTTCATGCCATTTCTTGTGCTTCTCTATCATTTTCCTCAGTATCTTTTTGATGTTCTTTTTTGCAGCCTCCACGGCTCTATTCATTTGTGGTATGTATGCTTTAGAATTCTTGTGTTTGATCTTGAAGGTGTCACACATTGCCTTCATCAAATCACTATTTAGGTTGGAACCATTGTCGATGATGATTGACTCTGGAACTCCAAACCGACAAAAAATGTGGTCGCGAACAAAGTCGGCCACGACGTTCTTAGTAACTGCCTTGTAGGATGCTACTTTGACCCATTTAGTGAAGTAATCAATGGCAACCAGAATGAACATGTGTCCATTGGAGGCTTCAAGCTCGATTGGTCCAATAACATCCATGCCCCAAGCGGCGAACGACCAGGGTGAACTTGTTGCATTAAGCTCACTAGGAGGCACCTTTATCATATTCCCATGTATCTGACAGCGGTGGCATTTCCGAACATACTTGATGCAATATGTTTCCATGGTCATACAGAAATAACCGGCCTGAAGTATCTTCCTTGCTAGAACGAACCCGTTCATATGAGGACCGCATGTACCCGCATGTATTTCCTCCAGCATTTTTGTTTCTTCTCTTACTTCGACACATCTTAGCAAACCCAAATCAGGAGTCCTCATGTACAGGATTCCTCCGCTGTGAAAGAAATTGTTTGACAATCTTCGAAGTGTGCGTTTCTGAGTAGCGTTTGCGAGCTCTGGATATTCTCCCTTCGCCAAGTACTCCTTAATATCATGAAACCAAGGCCTTCCGTCTGCTTCTTCTTCAACATGGGCGTAGTAGGCCGGCTGATTGTGGATCCCCACCGGGATAGGATCAATGAAGTTCTTGTCTGGATGCTGGATCAAAGATGATAAGGTAGCCAGTGTGTCGGTGAACTCATTCTGGATTCTGGGGACGTGCCAGAATTCTATCTTTGTGAACCTCTTTCTCAATTCCTGTACACGATGTAGATATGGCAATATCTTGGAATTCTTGGTCGCCCATTCTCCTTGGACTTGGTGTATCAATAAGTATGAGTCAGCAATCACTAATAACTCCTGAACGTTCATGCGAATGGCCAAGTTGAGCCCCAATATGCAGGCCTCATATTCAGCCATGTTGTTGGTGCAGGGGAACCTGAGTTTGGCGGATATCGGATAGTGCTGACCGGTTTCTGATATTAGGACTGCTCCAATACTTACGCCTTTGAAGTTTGCGGCCCTATCAAAGAAACATCCTCCAACCATCGTAGGATTCTGCAATGTCCTCCCTTACAAATGACACTTCTTCGTCGGAAAAATACGTTTTCAATGGTTCGTATTCTCCGTCCACAGGATTTTCAGCAAGATGATCTGCTAGTACTTGTCCCTTGACCGCCTTCTGAGTCACATAAATAATGTCGAACTCACTTAACAGGATCTGCCATTTGGCTAGTTTGCCAGTAGGCATGGGCTTCTGAAAGATGTATTTCAACGGATCCATCCTTGATATGAGGTACGTTGTATATGCACAGAAATAGTGCCTCAGCTTCTGTGCGACCCAAGTGAGAGCGCAGCAAGTGCATTCTAATAGAGAGTATCGGGCCTCATACGGAGTGAACTTCTTGCTGAGGTAGTAAATTGCTTTCTCCTTTCTTCCTGTCTCGTCATGTTTCCCAAGAACGCAACTGAAAGCTCCATCCAACACAACAAGGTAGAGTAGCAAAGGTGGTTCGGGTGGTACCAGGACTGGTGGTGTTGAGAGATACTCCTTGATTCTGTCGAAGGCCCTTTGACAATCCTCGGTCCATTTGGTTGCAGCATCGTTTCTCAACATCTTGAAAATTGGTTCACAAATGACGGTAGACTAGTTTATGAACTTGCTGATGTAATTGAGCCTCCCCAGGAAACTCATAACATCATTTTTGTTCTTCGGTGGCGGAAATTCTTGGATGGCTTTGACCTTTGATGGATCTAGTTCTATTCCTCGGAGACTGACAATGAACCCCAGTAACTTGCCAGCAGTAACCCCGAATGCACACTTTGCAGGGTTAAGTTTCAGATTGTACTTCCTTAACCTATTGAAGAATTTTCTCAAATCTTCCATATGGTCAGCGGCCTTCTTTGATTTGATGATGACATCGTCCACATATACCTCGATCTCCTTGTGAATCATATCATGAAATATAGTAGTCATAGCCCTTATGTAGGTGGCCCCTGCATTCTTCAAACCGAATGGCATCATCTTGTATCAATTTACTCCCCACGGCGTAATGAATGTCGTTTTCTCAGCATCTCCCTCGTCCATCCAAATCTGATGGTAACAAGAAAAACAATCTACAAAGGACTGTAGCTCGTGCTTGGCACAGTTGTCAATTAAGATGTGTATGTTCGGCAGGGGGAAGTCGTCTTTCAGACTGGCCCGGTTGAGATCCCGGTAGTCGACGCAGACTCTCACATTCCCATCTTTCTTTGGTACAGGCACAATGTTGGCTAACCATGTTGGATACTCAACCACCCGGAGAAATCTGGCGTTGATCTGCTTGGTGACCACTTCTTTGATTTTCAAGCTCCTGTCTGGCTTGAATTTCCTAAGCTTTTGCTTTACCGATGGGCATGTCAGACCGATTGGAAACTTGTGGGCCACAATAGATGTACTAAGTCCAGGCATGTCATCATACGACCAGGAGAATATGTCCTCATACTCTCTTAAGAACTCTGTGTATTCCTTTTTTTCTGACGGTGACAGATGGATGCTGATGCGAGTTTCTTTGACGTTCTATGCAGTTCCAAGGTTGACGACCTCAGTATCGTCCAAGTTAAACTTAGGTCTATTCTCAAAGTTCTCGACCTCTTTAATAATATCCCCAGGTATATCATCCTCATCTGACTTGGAATCCGTTTATTGCGTTGCCTCATTGCATGTCACAGTCGTCGTTTCATCAAGATAAGTAATAGTAATGCTGTGTAAAATAGAGTAATGAGAGAGAAAACAGTAGCGAGTAAATATAAGAAATTATAAAGAAGCTGGAAATGCTTTGATAAATTGAATAATTGTTTGAACATAGGAGCTTTTTCTTGCAGAAATTAAAATGCGAAAAGCAGAAAATTCTTTAAATAAATAAACTGTAAAGAAATGCTTGTTTTGTTAGCCTTGCTACCCCGAGGCTCGACGGGCTTTGGTTGTCCTGATGGACCAATTGTTGAGATATGATCCTTTTCTCACGACCTGTATAGAAGGGCCTTCCTCCCCCTCCTCCTCGAGAATGACACAGCATTCCATATCCTCATCATCTAGAAATAGATCCCTCATTGCCGCTAGCGCTTCCTCCTCGTCTGTACCATATATGATGTCAACTGGCTGGAAAGTCTGCTCTATGTGGGGTATTGGCTGCTCCAATGGGTAGTAGGAGTTGCGCCATGGTGGCGACCAGTTCTTGATTTCCTTCCAAGTGTACTCGTACCCCATACCAAAAGTGGTACTGTGATTCTTGAGTGTTATTGGCTTTGTTATTCCTTGGAGATTCTTACCGAGCCCTTTACCTGGATCGTACCCTTCCCAGTTATAGATGCTTTCAATCTTACTATCCCACCATGTGTCCCTATCAATGGCGTTAACTCTTTCGATGTTGTGGTAGACCTCTCCACCCAACTTCCTTCTTCCATCGATGACCGAAAAGGTCTGGCGACCGTAGATATGGTTTCTATTGTCGCCATGAATGATTACCTCTTGGTGATTACATTCGAACTTTACAGCTTGATGTAGGGTTGATTCCACGGCCCCAGCAGCATGGATCCAAGGTCGTCCCAACAGTAAGTTGTAGGATGCAGGCACATCTATCACTTGGAAATCTACATCGAGTCAAATTGGTCCCATCTGTAAGCACAAGGTGATTTTTCCCATGGTGGACCTCTGCGAACCATCAAAGGCTTTTACATTGATCTCTCCTTCCTTTATCTCATGTAGACTTTTGCCCAATTTCTTGAGCCTGACCAGCGGACAGATGTTGAGGCTGGAACCCCCATCAATTAGGATCCTTGTGATGAAATGATCCTCACATTGTACCGTGATGTGTAGTGCTCTATTATGTCCTAATCCTTTGGGCGGCAGCTCATCTTCATGGAAAGTGATCTTGTGACTTTCCACTACCTGGCCTACCATGTTGGCTATTTCCCCCACTAGTGATATTGTCTGGCACATATGTTTCACTCAGCACCCTTAGCAAAGCACTCCTGTGTGTTTAAGAGTTCTGTAATAGGGAGAGGATGGATATCTGAGCTGGTGTTTTGTTCAACTGGTCGAGGATTATGTATTCCTTGGCTTGTATCTTTCTCCACTGATCGTATGAACCTATTTCAATAATGGGGGGGCGGTTGTCAGCCTGCTTGCTAGACTCGGCCAAATGTTCAGGGGTATAAACTCTGCCAGTTCTCGTCACACCCTGTGCAGCGATGGCTTCTTCAGACTTGCATTTACCTTTCCTCCTTGCTTCAGCGGTATAGTCCCACGGAATGGCGTCTGAGTAAAAGGGTGTCGTTGTTGACATTTCCACTGGAATAGGTGTGGTCATTCTTATTCCTGCCGGAGTATATGTTATAGATTGCCGGACTGCAATTTCGAGCGGTCGTACAAACTGGACTTCGATCGGCACTGAGGCCTTCTCCTTTACGGGTGGTCTCGATTCAAACTCAAGTGGACATGTTTACCTCAGCTTCCTCAGATGGCTGCATCTGGACAACGATCGGATTAAGAGTAATTGCAGGCTTCTTCGAATCACCCTCTGCAATCAGCCCAATTGATGCCTCGAGATCCTAGTCATCATCAACCTCAATCATGTGAAAACCACCCTTATGGTCAGGAAGCGGATTATTGCGAACATTAGGAGCAGGGTCCTTGGCTACAATGATCTTGTTATCTATGAGGGTCTGTATCTTGTCCTTCAAGGAACGACATTCCTCGATGGTGTGTCCCTTCATGCAAGAGTGGTAAGCACATGTTTTGTTTGGGTTGACCCACTGATAAGGGTTCTCAGGGGTGACTGTGGGAATGAGTGTGACACAACTGGCGGCTTTGAGCTTTTCGTATAATTGGTCAATAGGTTCAGCTATGGCAGTATAATGGTTTGGTGGACGACGGTCGAAGTTTGGGCGAGGTCTTGGGAAGTTTTGGCGAGCAGGTGGTGATTGGTAGTGAGAAGGTTGGGAATTGTAGGCATTATAAACGGGAGCTGGTTGGGAGTATCTGGGCGAGGTAGGCTGATATGTGGGTGGTGGAGCTTGGTAGGTGGGTGAGGATGTTTGGTATTGAGGTGAGGGTACTATGTAGCTTGGAGCTGGTTGGTACGTGAAGGAAGGTGCGGGGTATACTTGGTATTTGGGAGGGGACTTGGCTTGTTGTGCCACCATCACAGCTCCTACATTCCTTTTCTTGGACACACCACCGGATTGCATAGCTTTATTGGTAGCCTGTAAAGCTTCAAAATTAGTAACCATACCGTTCTTGATACCTTCCTCGATTCGCTCTCCCAGCTTGATGATATCAGAAAACTTGTTCCCCTCAACCATCATCAGTCTCTCATAATATTAAGGATCCTGAGCTCGTACAAAGAATTTCTTCATTTGTTCCTCTTCCAAGGCCGGTCTGACCTTGGCGGCTTCTGACCTCCAACGAGTAGCATACTCGCGAAAGGTCTCTGTTGGTTTCTTCTTTAAGTTCTGGATGTAAAATACATCTGGTGCATTCTCCGTGTTGAACCTGAATCTATCCATGACGTCTGTAGCCATGCTTACCCATTTAGTCCATTTCTTTGGATCCTGGCTGATGTACCAGGATAGTGCATATCCTTTAAAACCCCTCATGAAGAGTTTCATGCGAATCCTCTCATCTTTTCCGACGCCGACCAGCTTGTCGTAGTAAGTTCTTAAGTGGACTCTTGGATCACCGGTGCCATCAAAAATCTCGAACTTAGGAGGTTTGTACCCCTCGGGCAGTTTGACATCGGGCTGTATGCAAAGATCCTCATAGTTTAGCCCCTCAATCCCTTTGACTCCTTCGACGCCCTAAACTCGGTTGGTCAATTTCTTTAGTTCCTCGGCCAAATTCCTGATGAGCCTATCCTTCTCGTCAGACTCGGGTGTATGCGGTGCGGAATGAGCTACGGTTTCCACATAGATGGGATTATGGTAAGCCTGGAAATGGTCTCTTGTTTGATCCTGGAGAGGCGGAGTGTTGTGGTGACATGTATTGTATTGTGCTGGTGGAACTGGATCTTTGGGGTGATTGGGTTGTTTGGGGATGTTTTGTGGTAAAGTGGGGTTCGGAGCATTTTGGAAGTAAACGTATGGGACGTTGAGGGAGAATGATAAGTGGGCCATGTTCTTGACTTGATCAAGTTCCTCTTGGAATTTTAGCAACTTCTTCTCTAGTGGAGACATACCCTCGTGCAGAACCTGAATACCTCGACCATCAGTGATCTCAACCTGTTCATCCCTGTTGTCTTTTCTGCTGCCGCTTGCATCTGCCATCTTAGTTTTACCCTTGCTTTTTTCCTTTGGGAGGACTAGGAGGAGGAGTAGGAGGAGGGCCCTTTGATCTTGTGCAATACGTTGTTGATGCCAGAGTGCAGAAACTAACCTTTTGGGAAAGGGGAATAGCTAAAGAAAAACAAAAAAGGTAGTGAAGTTAGTGAGTAATCATAAAACATTGCGATATTTAAACACGTAGTGCGGAAATGTAAAGCGCGTCCTAAGTTGGGGAACCTCTTAAGCCCGAGGTAGGCCTAGCGACAAATTAATTTGGAGAACCTAAAATACTAAATGCCTCATTTTATTAATAATAAAATAGACAAATCCAATTTTACTCTAAAATGTCACTAATGGCCAGTGGCCTTATTACATCAAAAGCAAAGTAAAGACAAATCCTATCTATTTGGTCCCAGAAGGACCTTCCCCAGACTCGGCATCTCTGCTTGCCTTGATCAACATTCCCATCTCGTGGAGTCCCAGCAGCAAGTAGGTCCTGGCTAGAATTCCCGCTTCAGCTCCCTCGGTCTTCTGACAAGTCTCGATCCTCCTAAGGAACTTCTCCTTCAGGTCAACTATGCCTTTCTCCAAGTGTGCTAGCCTCTGGGTGAAAGTTATGGCCATGTCCTTGCATTCCTCAATCAGCTTCTTGTTGGCTATGTGGATTTTGTGATGATCTTCCTCACAGCCACAGAGCCTCTTGCGCAGCTGGTCGAGTCTAGGTTTTGCCTCGGCTTTCTCATGTATGACCATAGGTCCTCGAGCGAACCCTGGCTCAATACTTCCTCCCTAGTTATCTTCCAACCATCCCAGATAATAAGGAGAGCAACTAGCGTGATACCTGTCGAGCTTGATAGTATCCTTCTCCAACCGGATCTTGCAGTGACACAATTGCTGAGCTTGACACTTGTGAGGGTTGTCATCATTTTGGAAGTCCGCCCTAAGATGACTCATTTTCTCGACCCTTGGGATGACTTGCTTCCTGTCTGCCTGCCTCATGACTCGAATCGGGACGTAAGGGTATGTCCCTCTAAGACCAATCAATATTAGGAATGGAGTGTCTCTAGTCCGGATGATGAATTCATCGGTCGGGAACCACTTGAACATCCATTGGATCTGATCCTCGGTCAGATTTTCCAATAACTCGACCCATCCATTGGCATTCTCCTGTTGTGCAAACATGTCGGGATGTAGTTCATATGCTTTGGATGATGGAAAGCAATATGATCATCCCAAAATCTCCTATGTATGTCTTGACGGTAGTCACCCCTTTGCAGATTCTCGGTGAGCCAGAGCTGGAGTAGCAGGTTGTAACCCTCAAAATGTTTCGCTCCTCGTTGATAGTTCTCTAAGGCTCGGTATATGTCGGCAATGATCATAGGTACGATGCTGAAATCCTGCCCGCCGATCCCTTCCATCAAAGTCTTGGTAACCATAGCCAATATGTTGTGGATTCTCCCTTTCTTTGTCGGGAAGACCATCAGTCCCAAAAACCAGAATATGAAGACGAATACCCGGCGGTGAATGTGCCCTAGAGAGGTGAGGGCGAACTCTTCCTGATACGTGTGGTAAGAATGACTACGACCATACCTCTCGTACAAGTAGTCAAAGGGGATGTACGAGTCTTCCAAGTAGACTAAGTCCGGATTCTTCTTGAGTCCCATCATCTTGATAAAACCCCGGCCTCTTCAGTTTTCAGGCATTAATAACCCTTGAGAATCCCAAGGAAAACCAGCTAAACCCCCTATCTCCTATAGCATCGGTGTCATCTCATTGTTCCCAAATCGAAAAACCGACCGATCACAGTCCCAGAATAAGGTGGCAGCCTCTATCACCATGTTATTAGGCTGAATGTCCAAGAGAGAGGGAAGGTTGCCCAGGTGTTTTCTGACTACTGTTTTGTCGATTGAGTGCAAGTCTTCCCACCAATTCAGAAGTTTTGGGTGGATGTTGGTGACCATGCCGAATCTGGGGACCTCGTGCCTCATTTCTGCAAAGTAAACAGGTTAGGCCCTTACCCCCACCAGACTCGACTATTTAACATCAATAATTAGCATGAGCATTTAAGTTCTCCAAATAAATGCACAGAACGTGAAGGCGTCCTTTTGGGTTCCAGGGAAACCCAATGGACTTTGGACAAGGCTATCTTAAAGGCTATTGTGCGGACAACACGTTAGCCTGGCTAGGTTTGACCATGATGCATGCAACATACAATAGAGTAAGGTTTCTATTGGGGTTTTAGACGGGTACCCTTGAGCGGACAACTCAAGGGGGAAAGGCACAAAATTGTCGATTGAACAGTTGATCGACTAGTTTTACCACAAATATGCCTTTCCAAATTTAGGGGTAGTAATATCGGAATAGCGCAACCACTCATTGTAAGCGTTGCTATAGGATTCAGTTTCGGCACGAGTGGGAATATGAATGCGGAGCATGATAAGCATTAAAACAAGTAGGCATATATTTTCACGTTATGGAAAGCAGTAAAGAAAAAATAAATACGGCAGTTATAACGGAAAGCAGTTACAAGGAAAACACGAAGATATGTCAGTTTTGCTTAGGAAAATAAATACTTGCAGAATTAAACAATTAATAACATGTAATGGGGAATAGGAAAGGGTGTAATCATTTAAACAGAATAAAATTCCAAATTCACAAGACAACTTGTAACGGTATAAGCCTAGGGAAGATCCCCAGCAGAGTCGCCATGTTGTCGCGCCCCCCTTTTTCTATCGCACGGGTTAGGTACGGAGAGATCGGGTTTACGACATTCTGGACAACTCCTTAAAGGAAAAGGGTTTAAGGAAGAGTCGCCACCTAACGATTTTTATGGTGCGTTAGGGCACCTAGAGTAAATACTCATGAACTAGTTTGCATTAACAGAGATCGGGTAAGGGCTTGAAATTATCCCAAGGGGAAGGTGTCAGGAAACCCTCAAGATCCACAACTGTGGGTCCCAGCCAAAAGGTTTTGTGAATTTGGATAGTAAACAAATGACAAGCAAGGCTCACGTAAGAGGGGATTTCAAGTAAAGGCTGAAATTGTCAAAAGAATTTTAAAGAATAGTAAAGTAAAATCATTTGAATGAAAATGTCCTAGGTTTTAAATCAATATGGATCACATCAATGCAATACCCGGTATGTCACATCCTCAATGAGGGGCTACACGTGGTATTAGCGCACCGGTCATCATATCCATATTCTACCCTTCCCACCCCGTAAAGGTTATTTAAAACGCATGTGTTGGTCACGAAAACTTATTGCGTGCTATTACCCGTCCCATCCTATAAGTCCCGGAGGGTATTTAGGACTACTATTCCTACCAGGTGGGTACTAGGATGATCCCCAAGTTTAAAGGACAAAATGCTAAGCGACATTCACAACAAATAGGACTCGCACGTATGGGAAACACATACTGACATATAATGGGATCACAGATCCCTCCACAAGTAAACACGTAAATACTACGTCTCAAACACAGTCACGTCTCAACGACAGGAGTTAAAATCGAGGTTTTGAGTTGGAAAACAGTAGGTTTTAGAAGTTATTGTAAGTGACTGATTTCTTGAAACTTAGTAATAAGGCAGGAAATTCGGTGAAAATACAGTAGCTTAAAGAAGAGTGATTGAGTTTTAAAAATCCAGTACTTTAAGGACAACAACAGGATTCAAAAGTGCAACGTATTTTAGATGAGGTTTTCAGCAAAAAACATATGAATAACCTTTAGAAAACCAGTAATCAGAAGCAAAGCAAGATTTTAAATAAAACAGAGTAACTTCGAATGGGAGTGGCTTACTTTGAAATCCAGTAATTCAAAATAGAGAAGGAATCAGTAGTTTAAAGGAGTTTTTAGTAAAAGAGAGTGAGTGCACAACTTCAAGAACCAATAATTTTAAAGTAGAGCAAGGATTCAAACAAACAGAGTGACTTTGTAAGAGGGAGGATTTGTTTTTAAAATCTATTAATTGCTGGGCAAACAGGAGTGAAAATAATTACACACAGCCAGGTTCTCAGATCTCCAGAAGAGATTAATTAGCTTTACAGATCATTTTAAACACAAATAGGACGTAAAACGACTGCTTGGGTTTTAATAAGTATTAGGCCTAAGGTTTGCCTAAGCGGGCGTATGCATTGCCTATTTTTGTTTTGAGGGTGAACATGCAGAATTTAGTTATGATTTTTAAGGATATGCAGGATAATACATTTTCAGGAAACCAATTTGAGCCATTTTAACCAGTTTTAGTAACACTTGTTAAGTTAAGCATGCTGATTAAGTGTTCAACAAATGTAATTCAAAACCAATATGAAGTCCTAAATAGCAGGATATCTAATGCACATAAGTAAAACTCCTATAGGCAGGTTTTCTACATGCAATGCTTATGAAGATGCAGCAGTAGTATGTCATGACAGTTCCATTACTTGTTGTAGTTATTAACAGGGAGTAATGTTTATAAAATAATATGAATAGGCATGTTGGAATGAAGAACCTAAACATGGTTTCTGATGCATGTCCTCAACAGGATATCTATTGCGCACATAAGTAAATAAGATCATATAGGCATGTTTTCTACCCATACTATACTAATCATGCATATTCCCCTCCCACATTCATTATCGAGCCCCCAATATTTGTTTACAAGTTATTACAAGCCAAAACAATGAATTACATCAATGAAAAGAAAATAAGAAGCTACTTCTATAGGGAGCCTTCAATCAGGCCCATTCTTCCAACCCCAATCCTTTCGAGTTTCACAACCTTACATGGTCTGGGTGCGGCAAAGCTCCCAAGGGCCCTCATTGGGTCCCTGGCCAATACCAGCACCCAAACAAATTGCTAAAAGTTGAGACAAGTGCAGTGTGGAATTACCAGCCTTGTGTGTCAGAGTTCCATGAGTACTCAGAGGTACTCAAGGCAGTGATCACACGAAGGGGGTAGGACCTAAAGTTCTAAGAGTAGTGTGAAGTGCTTCTACTTTAAAAGAGTTGAGCTTGAAAAGGTAGTTCTGAAATAACAGTTTTTGAAATTGGCTTCAGAGATCAATGTAAAAGTTTTATGAAAAAAAGTTTGCAAAAGGAAAGAAACATGCCAATCACAACTCAGCAGAGGTGCAGGGTTCAAGAGACAAACTCAAACAGGGTAAAGGGAGTTGGGGACAAATAATTCGCATGATAGCAGCAAACTTATACACAATTAGTCCTTAAAATAAAGTTACAGGTTCTCAAACAATCACAACTATCACAGAGCATTAAGTATTGAACAGAGTCACATACTTAATACAGACTTGAATCATATGACAACTAAGAATTATGTAGAGGGGACAGACTTATAGTATTAGGAGTCATGTAGAAGATGAAAACATATAAGAGATACAAGTCATGCTGAGATAAGAGTAAAAGTAGCCACATAGGAAAAATAGGTATGCTAGTTTCACAAGAGTCAAACAAAGTCATAGTGAATCACACAAGGGAAAGCAGGAGACATATTAGGCTAAAAAGGAAAAGGGGATAATAGGGACATGCCAGTTACATGATATGCAATAGATCCATAATTAAATCACAAAAGAAATAACAGGTATCTTAACATGAACTGAAACATATTGTTTTGGGATGCTGTAAACTTAAATTAGAACATACCAGTGATAAGAGAGAGCAAAGCAGAAAAGAGCAAAGTGATAACACGATATTAGCCTTGGCTTACAGCCGGCTAATAAGAGACAAGAGCAGAGAACAACAGTAGAGCAAAGAGAGAAAGAGAGAAAGAGCACAAAAGAGAATTTAGAATAGTATTGATTGATCTGTGTCTGTGTTATTGAAAAACATAAGGTATTTATAGTTTTAAAATAGGTAATAAAATACAACGGTAATAAAAGAGGACATAATCCAATCAGTGTATGGTAAAACAATATGGCCATGTATTGTAAGAGAAAAATCAGTACCAGACTTAAGTAAGGAAATAATCCCGGCCTGTTAAAGAACAGGGAATCTCGGAATCAGTTAACCAAATAATCAAACCAAATAATCAAGACAAATCATTCCTTTAAATTAAGGGATTAGGGTTCAAACAGTAACATACATAGGCAAGGTAAAAGAAATCAGTCAAAACTTGATTTAAGGAAAAGATCAGGCAATAGAGTAAACAATTAGGGCAAAATTCAGAGATTCCAATCACTGAGAGACTCACTGAAGTCAATCAATCCATACAAACATATAAGACTCATTAAAATACGGAAATCAACATCGATTAGAAGAGAATATTGAACATATAAATAGGGAAGGAAAACAGTAGTAGCAACATACAGGCCTGGAAATATTAAGAGGCTAGAGATAAACACACATATGAAGCAAGTAGGTAAAGAGCTCAAAATGGCTGATTCGTAGCATGATAGCCATAGAAAACTCAGCAAGATTCGAATAGTCAAAACAACATGAAGATACGATCATAGAAGTCTAAGAAAATTAGGGTTTTCATCATAAAACAAATTAAAAACAGTAAGAGCATGGAATCAGTAAATATGCAAAGGAAACACTCAAAACATACAGGTGAAAACAGTTCGAACCAAAATATGGAAGACTTAGAGAAAAACCCTAACTAAAAATACTCAAAAGCGTTTTAAAGTTGATGAAACTTAAAGATCGAGTCGAGAATAGTATAAAACATAAGAGAGTAAGCTTAAAATTGCAAATAACAGAGATTTAAAGGTTTAAGTCAAACATTAGGGTTTCGTAAGAACCAGAGTAAGAATAGAGGAACCTGCCGTGAAACCCATAGATAGTGGTTAGGAGGGCATGGTAATGTTAAAACCCATCAGAGAAAGGTCGGAGTCAACCCAGGCTTAGCTCCAGTAGTTGTTGGGTATGGTGAAGACCCATGGAGGTCTTAGAGATAAGGTAAGCCGGATCAAGGAGTCGTCAAGGTGTCTGGTGGTCGAAAGGGGAGAGCCTGGAGGTGGCCGGAGAGAGGCTGAGGGCCATCGGTGAAGACAAACCAGAAGGTTCTAGAGAGAAGGAGGAGAGGAAGAGACGGATAGAGAGAGAGAGGTTCTCGAAAGAATGAGAGACGGTATGGGGGTTTTGGTTAGAGTTAATTAGGGAAATAAAAGATATGGGTGGTTGATCTTATTTGATCAACGGCTCAGATCTGATCGGGGTTGGGTAATTGGTTTTAAAATGTGGCTACAATTTAAATAAAATGAGGCTAGGTGTTAAATACCCAAAAAATAGATAATAATTGTGAAAAGATGAAATTAAGTTTAAATTACAATAATTAACTAGTATTAAGTGTAAGAGAACATAAATTTCGAATTTTAAAAGGTATAAAATGTGTAATTAGGCCATAATTGCAAAGATGGTTGTAATTGCAATTAAATAAGACCCAATTGGCCAATTTATGAAATAATTGGATTTTAATAGATAGAAAATGATTATAAATAACATATTGAGCTAGGAAATATTTTGAAATTATTTAGAGCATAATTTGTGAATTATTTTAAATATGAGATATTAAATAAACAGGGAAATAATTTAAATAAAAATATGGAAAAATAGGAAAAATACTCATTATTGCAAAGAGTAATTTTGAGAGCTTATATGCAAGTTTGAAAATAATTTGAGGAAAAATTAGGTATCAACACTATCCCTCTTGTACCTTTGATATTAATAGTGATTCTGCAATATTCTCAATCATGATGTCTATAACTCTCTGGGTCTAATAAGCAGACTCCTAATGTACTTAGTTGATGTAACTACTTAGTTTCATCTTCCTTTTAGTTAGCCTCTATGTAGGCTTAATCTATCTTCCAATATGTGGCTCGTGGCATTTCGTTATTACTTTAGCCTTTTATGGACGCCATGGAAAACCATGATACAATTCAATCCTTTGTCTATGACCTTGACTTAATTCTTTCTTTAAGCTTATACCGGAGTCTTCTATGGTCGTATGATTGTCAACAAATATGCTGCTTGGATAATGCTCCAAAATCTTGAGTGTATCCATAACGTACTAACTCTGGATCATTGATCAAATAATTCTTTTGTTCCATCTTAGCTTTCTGTCAACGTAAGCTATTACTTTTCCTGATCTTTTTACCCCCTTGTTGCGTCCATACTTAGCTTATCTTAGTGCCCATATATATTGAAATTCCATACAACTCATATGATCCTGAATATCACTTCCGATTTTACTCCAAGTTCATTAGCCACTGTAGGTGTCACTTTCTTAGAGAGTGCATACAATGTTGTTTTGAGACTGTTGTCACACGATCATTTCTTCTTTAGGTCGTTGTACTGAGGTTGAAGCCTTCTTCCTTATTTCCCCAGCTAGTCTTTCATCGTATTACTTAGGGAAGACCCTATGACTCTTGTAAAAATGCGAGCTTATTACATCGTATACTCGACAGACCTTCTGATGTCCTTCCTTGCCTATACTTATCCGTAGTTACTTATCTCCACACCCTTGTGCTTGTATGGTTGTTTCTGAACTGATATTTTGACTGCCTTCCCAGTGGCACTTTATTTTATCCCTGTAACACTCACATGGTGTCTTTAGCTACCCCGACTCTTGTTTGAATATATCTCAAGTATTATAATAATATTCTTCGAGGATGAACTCTCCATGTTGGGTTCTATTTTGTTTATCTCACACGATCTTATGACTTATTTGTAACCTCCTGTTTAGCCATAACTGGGATCTTCCTTACCAATTACTAACTACTCGTTAGCCCATTCTCATACTAATATTACTTGTAATCTTTCTTGGGTTATTTCCTTTGTCTTAACTTACGTCTCACACTGGCTCCTTATTTATTAATAACAGCTCGGGCAGGAACTTTTACTTCCTCTCCTTGACGTCGTGCTTGCACAATATTCTTGAATCGTAGCGTATCTGTAATATTTGGATAAGTTCCATCTCATTCCTCATTCATTTATCGCATTCTTCCTTTACCATTCCATAGTCACTAGAACCACTTAATTCTGGCTTAATGCCACATTACTCCATATTCCCCCCTTTAGGGATGTACTAATAATTGAAGCCACGAGGATCTACCTATATATATTTTACCTCTTCATCTTTGGCGTCGTTTCTCAACATCAATGATCCTTACTCACCTTGCGGCAATTCTTCTGTACCAAGGATGAATAATCCCCTTACTCGCGAGGGTGACACTTAGCGTAACTGGCACATACAGTCTCTTAAGCTTAACTTTCCTCACATTGCTTGCTCTAGGGAAGCGTCTCCCCGAATGACAATTCTCTGTATTCATCGTGAATCTTCTTCTGTGGTCCCTTCTATTACCGCTGGAACGAAATTTGAAATTCCCATGATGCCGAGTACTTCCCAATCATTCAGTCCCTAATTCATATTTAGTTTATCTTGTTAGCCAGTCCATACTGATTTCTGTTACTCTAGGGATTAACTCTCCCCTTCGGTAGTCGCGTTGGAGTTACGAACTTATTTCTCAAAATGAGGATATAACCTTATGGCCCATACTCTTTCGTCGTCTTAATGCCCATCACCATTCGTCTCTTACTTCATTTGACTATAGGTTCTGTAACACTCTACCGTCTTCATCCATGTATCACACCTTATTCATAATACTTTCTTATCTCTCTTCTCATTACTCTGCTAATATTTCTGCATATCCCTTTTCTTGTGAAAACTTCAATACGATATTCTTTCGCTTTTAGCTTCCCTTTGCTCCATTCTATGGCTCTTTGGGTTGCTCAACATCCTTGCTCTACTAGGTATGAGAGCCACACTTAAGGTAATATTTATCCCATACAGGCTTTCAGTGTCTATCTTCTGAAAGCTAGTATTCATATCTAATCGTAATATTCTAGGGTGCACCATCTGGGTGTCACACAAGAAAATCTATTGGCACATTTGTAATACCCTTCGGAAATGCCAACAAAAGCAAACAATCCATTCACTATTTTGGGCCACTCTAACCCCATCCGGATCGTGATATACTGTCCTCTTCTTAATCTACACCTATTAGCCCCCACAGGGCATAATTGAAATGGGTGTGACCAATTGTACATACCCCTGTTACTGTTGAATATAACTCAAAAAGCTTATGTTCCTCTGCCTCAATTATAAACGCTATTAACCTTCATTAATTGGGCGCCTCGTACCCTTCTTCATCGTGCTTCTTTTGGTTGTTGAAACTCGTATTTATCTTCTTAATCTCTCATTGTCTTTCACCATAGAGGTGGATAGGCATTCTTGCCTTA
>ML263989.1:24850-102474 GCA_005239495.1 Nicotiana undulata | reverse complement strand
CCAGAGGTATTCCCTGCTGAACTGCCGGGTATGCCACCCGACAGGGATATTGATTTTTGTATTAAGTTAGCTGAGGGCATTAAGCCCATTTCTATTCCCCCGTATCGTATGGCTCCTCCAGATTGAAGGAATTAAAGGAACAATTACATGATTTGTTGGATAAAGCCTTCATTAGGCCTAGTGTTTCTCCTTGGGGTGCTCCGGTATTGTTCGTGAAGAAGAAAGACGGCTCAATGAGGATGTGTATTGACTACCGGCAGTTGAATAAGGTTGCTATTGAGAACAAGTATCCTTTACCGAGGATTGATGACTTATTTGATCAGCTTCAGGGTGCTACGGTATTCTCTAAGATAGACTTGAGATCTGGTTACCATCAGTTTAGGAGCAGGCCGTCTGATGTGCCTAAGACGGCTTTTCGCACTCGTTATGGGCATTATGAGTTTTTGCTCATGTCGTTTGGGTTGACTAATGCCCCCGCTACTTTCATGGAGTTGATGAATCGGGTATTCAGGCCTTATTTTGACTCATTTGTGATCGTGTTTATTGATGATATTTTGATATACTCTCGCAGTCGAGAGGAGCATGAGCAGCACCTTAGAGTTGTCCTCCAAACTCTGAGATATCGGCAATTGTATGCCAATTTTTCTAAGTGCGAGTTCTGGTTGAGTTCGGTGGATTTCTTGGGCCACGTGGTATCGGCAGAGGGCATTCAGGTGGACCCGAAGAAAGTTTCAGCAGTTAGAGATTGGCCTAGGCCCACTTCAGCCACAGAGATTCGGAGCTTCTTGGGCCTCGCAGGCTATTATCGCCGGTTCTTGGAGGGGTTTTCATCTATAGCAGCCCCTGTGACCAAGTTGACGCAGAAGCGTGTTCAATTCATATGGTCTGAGGAGTGTGAAGCGAGCTTTCAGAAGCTCAAGACAGCATTGACCACATCACTAGTGTTGGTACTTCCCACAGACAACTCACATAACCTATATTGAACCTGTTCCGGGCTCCGGAACCATAATACAGGCCCGGTAACACAGGTTTCACATCAAAGTTCATTTTCAAAAGTCTTTATTATTTTCAGAAAACAATTTTCTTTAAAAATTCATTTCTCGGACTTGGGACCTCGGAATTCGATTCCGGGCATATGCCCAAAACCCATTTTTTCCTATGGACCCTCCGGGACCGTCAAATCATGGGTCCGGATCCGTTTATCAAAATCTTTGACCAAAGTCAATTTAATCAATTAATTACTATAAATTCAACTTTTTATCATATTTTCACATAAAGGCTTCCCGGCTACACGCCAGGCTGCGCACGCACATCGAGGTGAGATTGACAGAGGCTTTCGGGGCCTCGGAACACAGTTTTAGTTAAATTTACACAGGATGACCTTTTGGGTCATCACAATTATAAAGAATTTTCCAAATATTTCCTAGCTCAATATACTATTTTAATCCTATTAGGATTTAATTATTTCATAAATTAGCCAATTTGACATTAATTAGCTATAATTACAACAATTTTACAATTATAGCTTAATTATACGTTTTATACCATTTAAATCAACAATTAGTCACTTTATATTTTTTAATATTAGTTAATTACCTTAATTTCAGTTATTTAGCATTAATTTAATTTTTATAATTACTAGCTATTTTTATTAATTATTTATCTATTTTAATGGGTATTTAACTAATAGCCATTTTTAATTTTCAGTTATAGCCTTAATTAAACCCAAACCCACCTGATTAAACTGGCCCAATACCCCAATTGAACGACCCAATACCCTGATCCGCTCGACCCAATACAGGATTTAATCCTGGTCGTTGATCAATTTTGATCAACGGTCCGGAATTTTCCCTTTCCTAAATTATACCTAAGACAACCCCCCCCCCCCTTCTTCTCATTTCACTCCTCTCACACTATCTCTCTATCATTCTGGTTCTCTCTAGAGACTTCCAGTCTCCTCTTCTCCGATGAAGTTTATTCGTCTCCTCCGGCCATTTCCCTCGCCGGAAACCATGGGCTCTCATCATCTCTTGGCTACTGCTTCACCCCGCGCCAGTCTAATGACACCGTAAGGCCCTCAGATGAACCTGGAGCGGTTCAACTCCTCCCATGGTCCCTCATGCCATCTCTGGCCACCTCCTGCCGTCTGAGTAAGATCTATGACTCCTCCGGCTAAAGGTCGGTGAAACTTCAAGGTTTTTCATTCTTTCTCTGGGTTCTCTGAAACTCTAAAACTCAAGTTTTTCTGATTTTCTTTCAGATCTATGATAGATCTATGTACTTTAAGTTGTTTCGTTATTTTCTCAAAGGTTCTCCGATTTTGTTAAAACGCTTCATTTTTCAACTAGGGTTTCGTAACCCCGTTCTTGAATGACTTTTCCTATGGTTTTTTAGCATCTTCCTAGATTCTCTACTATGTTTTAGTAATTTGTTCAAGTTTATCTCCTTTATCTAACTCGTCGTGATGAAAACCCTAATTTTAGACCTAAAACCTGAAACTACTGATTTGCCTATGTGTTTGCATATATGTTTATGTTTCAAGAGTCCTGTGACTCATTGATATTTACCCTATGTTATTCGTCTTTGATTTTTTCTCTTGCTTTCCTGTTTATCTCATTATTCCTTAATTTCATGTGTTAGGGATTCTGATTTCTTGCCTAGCATTTGTATTAACTCGTGTTAATTCCCTTCAATTGATATTATGCTTGTTCGAATCCCTGATTCTCTGCAATTTGTTACTTAATTATTTCTTAACCTATTTTATAACGTGTTTATTCAATTCATACACTTGAATCTCTATTAACTAGTGTTATTTGAATCTCTATTCACTAGTGTTGTTTGAATCCCTGACTCACTATGATTCGAAAGTCTTGCTGATTTCCTATGAGATACTCCTATTGATTTCCAACCTCTAGTCTATTTCTTACGTTGATTCGTTTATTGTTAATTGATATTACTTCCTTAATTAATATTTTCTGAACCTAGTCTCAATTGTCTACTTAATTTGGTTTGGAATTGTTTCTTTATATGTCATGTGCATAATAATTTTCCTTAATTGTGTTCACCTACTAGCCGTTTGAGTTCAACCTTCAATTAAGAACCCTAATTACCTGTTATACTTACACTATTTTACATTCTTCTAAGATATATATGATCTTTCCTTATTTGTTACTCACCGTTTGAATAGTCCCCTTAATTAAGGGGATACTGGTACTGATTTTTACAGCTAATTGATTCTCTAAGTCCAATAATTACTGGGCAGTCTAATTTTTACCTTATTTTTGTCACCTAAGTACAAACAATATATATACTCTATCCATGCATTGACACAACACACACAGACACAAACTAATATGTGCACCCTCTCTCACAATTAAACTTGTTCTCTCTCTCTCTCTCTATTCTCTCTTCTGTGCTACTCACTACCGATCTGAGTTAGCCGGCTGCAATCCAAGCCTAACTATTGTTCATCTCTTACATTCTGCTTTGTGTTATTGTTCTATACACTCTACTGGTATGTCCTAATTTATATTTTAGTCTTCAAACCAACATGTTTACATTGCTGTTACAATTCTTGATGATTCTCATTTTTTTTTTTACTTGTTCTGATTTCCAACATGTAACTAGGATTGCATGTTTTGCCTAGTATATCCAGTTTCCTTTGTTTGGTAGTTTTCCTTTATGTGTTCAAAGTCTGTCCTCATGGAAGCTTTCCGCTTATGTTTGGTATATTAGTTTTGGCAGACCTTACTATATTTGATCCTGTCTTGGTTACTTCTATGCTTTACTATGTCCCAATCCCCTGAATCCCTAAGAATTCCGGACTATGTGCTACCTATTACATGTTTGTCATCATGTGACCTATGTGTTCCCAACCCCTGCTACCCCTGTGTGAAAGCTGGTTGCTGAAACTGACTTGGTTCTTTGTGTGATACTAAACATGTTTTGGGTTTGGTCTTTGTTTGCTGATTACCTTGCTCTTCTCAATCTGTCTTTCTAAAACTACTTTCTCCCAGTTTTACAAGAATGTTTCAAGTAATTTCTTTTCCAGAACTGTTCCTGCTTGCTCTTTTTCCCAAAACTGTTCCAAACTATTTAAAAATTATTCTCTCAAACTCCTCAAACTATGAGCACTTTCACTATACTCTTAGACACTAGGTTCTGCCCCTTTTGTGTGAGCATTGCTTAGGGACCCTTGAACTCCCTCTGAACGTTGACACACAAGAGCTGGCTCTTCTACACTGCACTTACTCCATCTTGGCTATGAAATCTGGGTGTGAGCACTGCCCGGAATCCTCTGAGATCCTTAGGGAACTCTGACACGCCCGGATTATTAAAGGTTATGAAATAACAGTACATGGCATTGAGGACCTGGATACTTGGGCCTACTATGGAAGGATCCCTATAGTTAACTTCTTATTTTCCTATTTTAATTATGTAATTCATATTTCGAGGCTTGTAATAATTTGTAAAAATAATTCTGGGGTTGGATAGTGAAAATGGGTGGGGATATGCATGCTGTAGTATAAGTATGGGTAGATATCATGTTTTTCAGGTTTATTTTTCTATGTGCGCACTAGTAACCATGTCTAGGAATCAAGTATGCATGCATTTAGATACCATGTCACTAAGGTTAATACATCTGCTTTTCTTTCAGCATATCATCACTCATTGCCTTCACTTAGAAAATCCTGTTCATAGGATCAATAATAACAATGAAAAACTGCTACCATGTGATTTTTCCCATGTATTCTGAAATGTAATCTAAAAAGGGGCATGCCTTAGAATAATTATGTTAACAAATCTGCAATCATGCTTTTCCACACTATACACGTAGAGATCCTGTTCTAAGAAAACAACGATTAAAATTTGTCACCTGTGGTGTTTCTGAAGTTATGCATAATGCTGTGATTCTGTATTCATTTAGAAACTCATGTTTAAGTCATCATGCTGCATTAGACATCATGCAATAGGATCATACTCGCTTACTTAGTCTGAACATATGTCTGAAACAGTCCCCTGTTCCAAATAAACTGACAATCAGTCCTTTGTACACACTTAGAATCACATGCTAATAGGATTGATAATCTGGAACCCTTAACAAACCTGTATAACCGCTGCATGTTATTTTACATCTAGGAAAGCCTTAGGTAATCAATTACAAGAAATAAAACCATATCTATCTTTGTGATCATGTCTAACTACCAGCATGCTAAAATGAGTAGGCAAACCTGACTATGACTTCCTCTCTGAGTTATGTGACAAATCTGATCCTGTTATTGTCATTAGATATCATGTTTAGGAACTTAATCTGGACCCAAATTTGTGTATGAGGCATCCTGCATATGTGCAATATATGTGGAGGTATACTTGAGCCTTCTTAATTGCTTTCCATGCTCTTCCCTTATGTGCAGTCCTACCTGTTTTGTTATTTGTCGCCTTAGCATTTTTACCTTTGAAACCTGAGAGTGTACCTAGAAACCTCCCTTTTAGGATAGTAGTCCTAACTTCCTCCAGGACTAATAGGAAAGGGGCCGGGTAGCAGCATGCAATAGAGTTCGTGACCAATACGCGCTTTAATTACCTCCACGGGGTGGGAAAGGGTAGAATATGGATATGATGACAGGTGGATAATACCAGGTGTAGCCCCTCTTTGAGGAGTTTCATACCGGGTATTGCATTGATGTGATCCATATTTGCTCAAACCTAGGATATCATTTACTTTACATGCTTAGACACTGTAACTCTTTTTTTCAAAACTTAGTTCTTCTCTAATTATTTTCAAATACCTTGTATGCTTAAGACTTGAATCCCCTCTTATCTGAGCCTTTATTTGTTTGTTTGCTAAGTTGCACAAATTCACAAAGCTATTTGGCCGGGAACCACACTTGTGGATCCTGAGGGGTGCTTAACACCTTTCCCTTCGGATAATTTCATGCCCTTGCCCTATCTCTGGTTAACAACCTAGTTATAGATAAACCCCTTAGGTTCCCTAACGCACCTCGAAATCGTTAGGTGGCGACTCTTCAAAAAATGCAAACCCCCTTCCCGAAAGGAAAGAGTTGTCTCAGCCCAAATTTCCTGAACCCGACCTCCGCGAGGAAAAGGGGGCATGACACTTTATATGTTTCTATTTTCATATTCAGTCATTTCGTTATGTGTTTCCTTAGTTCAGTTTGAGGGATGTGTGCCCGGTGGTTTTAGTTGTGGCTTGTTGATTCAGGTGTTTAATAATGAAGTCTTCGTGTTTAGTGTATCATTATCAGTATTATGAGGTTTCTAACAGAATTCTTTCAGATGTGAGGCTAATTGCCAATACAGAGTTGACCTCGGGCAGCTATTGTGATCAGAAGTGTTATTTGAGCCTATGTGTGATGTGCTATGTTGTGTGGTCGTGCCTTATGGGTGTATTCATGAGTGGATGCAGCTGGTTGAGGCTAATGCCGGATATGGATTTAGAATTGGGTCTTTAGTGAATGAGTAGAAGGTGAGAAGTAGAGGTATGAGGCTTATCGGTCGTGATGTGAAGGCTATATTGCAGTTGTGATTATTTTATCAGGCTTATGTGGGTTGGGGTAAAATTTTATCACCCGCGAGTACGTGTTAGAAGTGTACAATCAGTGATTGGATGAGTTCAAGGTGAATCTTGGCACGTTCGAGGACGAATGTTTGTTTAACAGGGGGAGAATGTAACGACTCGACCGGTCGTTTCGAAAATTTAAGCTCCGTTCGGTGGTATAAGGTCATACACAACTCCACATTGTGTATATCGACATGCGTGCGTGGTTAGATTCATTTACCGGATAATCCGGAGTCGAATTGGGAGAAATATTTCAGTTTTGGAAGCTTAAGTGATGAATGTTGACCGGAGGTTTGACTTTTGTGTAAACAGCCTCGGAATGAGTTTTGGTTAATTCCAAGAGCTTCGTATGATGATTTTGGACTTAGGCGCGTGTCCGGAATTGGTTTTGGAGGTCCGTAGAGTGATTTGAGGTATTTTGGCGAAAGTTAGAATTTCAGCGATTTCGCCCGATAGGTGAAATTTTGATATCGGGCTCGGAATGGAATTCCGGGAATGGATGTAGGTCCGTTGTGTTATTTGTGACGTGTCTGCAAAATTTGGCGTCATTCCGGGTTGAATTGATAGGTTTCGACGCGAGTCTTGATATTTGAAGTTTGGAAATTCATAAGTTTGATTTTTGGTTTGATTCGTCGTTTTGGTGTTGTTTTAGGTGTTTTGAAACCTCGAGCGAGTCCGTATTAGGTTATAAGAACTTTTTATGTGATTAGAGGGAGTCCTGGGGGCCTCGGGTGCATTTTGGATGAGCTTCGTGCCATTTCTTCCATTTTTGAACTGCTGTTTCTGGTGTCTGTTGCCCTATTTTGCGATCGCGTAGCCCAAGCCGCGATCGCGTAGTGTCCTGTTTGCCCCGCCTATTTTCCTTCATCGCGATCGCATCCGCCTTCCCGCGTTCGCGTAGTAGAGACCAGGCATTAGGCATTGGCACCCGTTACCCTCTGCGTTCGCATGACTCCATCCGCGATCGTAGAAGCCAGCCTGCCCCTTATACACGATCGCATAAGATTCTCCGCGATCGCGGAGCACATCTTACACCAGCAACCATTTCCTTCTATGCGATCGCGCCTCAGTTTCCGCGATCGCGATTCACAAAGCACCTGGGCAGAATATAAGTTTACCAAAAATCGGGGTTCACCTTTTTTGACCTATTTTTACTTCTAGAGCTCGTTTTTGGCGATTCTTTGAGGGTTTTTCACACAAATCGAATGGGTAAGTGTTCTTCCACTAGAATCAAATATATTTCATGAATTAGTTCTTATTTTTATCATTTGATTTGTGTTTTGGGTTGAGGAAATAGTGGGATTTGAAAGAAAACTTCTAAATGAAAAATCATGATTTGAAGGACCAAATAACATCGGAATTGGATAAATTTAGTATGGGTGAACTCGTATCGGAATGGGTAATCAAATTTTGTGAAATTTGACAGGTTTCGAGGTGCGGGCCTGGGGGTCGACTTTTGGGGTCGATTTTTATAATTTTGTAAAGATTGAAACTTTATTGTTCGGAATAGTTCCTTATACGTTTTATATGTATTTTGAAGTTGTTTTAGTTGATTTTGAGCCGTCCGGAGGTCTTTTCGCCCGAGAAGTTCACTTTTGAGTACCGGGTTGTCGTCTTTGAGGTAAGTATTTCTCCTAACCTTGTGTGGGGGAACTACCCCTAGGATTGAGTCTTCTTTGTTGATTGTAGTCTGTGTATGCGAGGTGACGAGTGCGTACTCGGACTTATTTGCTAATAGATTGGCCTTTTAGGATTCGTAGGTTCTTATTTTACCAGTGCATGAATTGTAATTGCTGCATTTGAATCCTTGGTTGTTAATTTCATCCTTTCCTGCTTATATTAGAAATACTTGCTTTTGGATTCTTTCGTTGGCTATTCGATCTTAATTGACTTAACTGAGTATTTTACCTTCTTTACTAGCATGCTATATTTTCTTCATAAACTGCCTAATTGACTAGAATTAGTATTACTTGCCCTATAATTGTTTAGCAGTAATTGGAATATCTATATGTTGGTGTCAAGCATGCCCGTGAGTCGTATATTGTGATTTATATGATTCTCTCTTAAGTGCTACATAGGTTTAGTTAGATAATCTTCCATGTTGATGGTATTTCCTTAGTAATTCCTATTATTGAGCATTGATTCAAGCTGGGTTTTATTCTGTGAAGCTAATTGTTTAGGCGAAATTGGTTATAGATGTTCTCCCTTGCCGGGATGATTTGGTTTCTCATTGTTGACCTGAATATTATGGATATGTTGTCATGTCTGGTTTTTCTCTGGTTAAGCTGTTTTCTTTACGCTCATTATTTTCTTTCGGTGGTTATTCCTTGTGAATGAGTTCTACTGTGCTGGTGACTTAAGTTCTTGATTTGATTGGCCGTCGTACATAACATTTCTATATTTTGTTTCCTTGTGAGTGTTTTGGCGACGTACGATATTTCTGTCTTGATGTGGTTGCTATTTCTGTACTGCATTGCATATTTATATTGGGACTATGGACGAGAGTCCAGGAGCTTTCCCCCTGTACTGCATTGCATATTTAAATTGGGACTACAGACGTATTCCGGGAGCTTTTCCCTGTACTGCATTGCATGACAAATTCTGAGTTACGGACTGAGTTCCGGTGGTTTATCATTGAGGAGATTTGGATCGAAAGATATATATATTGGAAAGTATTTGTCTTGCAAAAAAAAATGATATTTGAAAGAGCAGTTACTGGGAAAGTATATTCGAACACCACGTATTTTGAAGGAACTATGTTTTAAAGATTTCTCCTTATAAAGATATATAAATATACATTCAGAGAAAGTATGTTTCAACGAAGATTTCTCTATTCCGAAATGATTATACCTTTAAAGCTTTCGATATAAACTCACGATTTAAAGGTTTTCACTCGAAGGTTTAGCTAGTTTTATTGAGTTATTGGCTAAGGCTTGATGCGAATAAATTGATGCAGTGCTGAGTTGCTAGTGTTTTTATTGGGTTGAGATTCCTGACATTTGGCTTGCATTCTTTCCATCCTCTTTATGTATTTCTATTATGTTGTCCATTGACTTATTTTCTGAAGTGTCTTCCGTATTATTCTATCACACCGTTAATTATATCGAAAAATCTTTAGATAGATATTATGTTTCAGTCATTTTTATATTTTTGCCTTTTTACTTATTAGACTACTGGTGTCTTGACTAGTCCTCGCCACTACTTCACCGAGGTTAGTCTTGATACCTACTGGGCACCGTTGTGGTGTGCTCATACTACACTTCTGCGCATTTTTGTGTGCAGATCCAGGTAATTGTTGTTATTAGCTGAGTGGATCGTTGTCGAGGAGACTCAAGGTAACCTGCTGCTGCGTTCGCAGGCTTCAGAGTCACCTTCTTACCAGTAGCATTCATATACTGTTGTATTCTTTTCCAAACAGTTGTATCTAGAAGTTGTAGAAGATTCGTAGAGCTTATGACTTGTATTACCGGTTTTGGGAAAAGTTGTAAATTCTGTCAAGATTCTACATCGAGACTGTTAGTTTTTCTTCTAATATTGTTATTATTCTGTAAATATTAGGCTTACCTAGTCCCTAAGACTAGGTGCCATCACGACACCCAACAGAGGGAAATTGGGTCGTGACACATACCTCACTCGGAGAATATCTCTCAAGGTTTTGTCTAAGTCTTCAAAACAAAATTTATTTACCATTGGCGCTTCATCCCAAATGATCAAGGAAGTTTTCAAGAGAAGTTCAGCTAATTGACTGCCTTGTTTTATTTCACAAGCTAACTCTGAGCTAATATCCAAAGGAATATGAAACCGTGAATGTGCTATCCTACCATTTGGTAATAACAAAGCAGCTATTCCAGAAGTAGCAACAGGTAGAACTACTCTTGATTGTGATCTTATCCCGGCTATTATTGTATTCCATAGAAATGTCTTCCCAGTACCACCATGTCCACTTATAAAAGATAAACAACCTTCTTCCTTCTCAACTCAATTTATTATTGCTTCATAGGCTGTCTTTTGGCAAGAATTTCACAGAGCAAATGATTGGTCATGCACTATCTTTAGAGCATCTTTGTCATATTGTAGTTCCTCGTTGATAAGACAATTTCCAGCATCATTTAGTAAAGCTGAATCTGGGAGTGGCATTCCATCTAGGAATGACAATTGGGGCAGGGCGGGGCAGGGTAAACACTTAATAGGGCAGGGTAGGGTATAAGATAAATAGGGCGGGGCGGGGCAAAACATAATTTTTTTTTAATTCCAATGGGACAGGGCAGGTGGCAGGTGGGCTCTTAGTTCCTATAATGGGCCATTGGATAGCCTGAGGTCCAATGGACTGAATCGTTACTGGTGTAAAATTCCTAAAAGCTTTTCTGGTGTAATTTTAGTTTGTTAAGTGTTCTAGTACTGCCATATATACTTAACCACTTCAATAATGAAGAAGTTCCAATGTTTGGTGACATAAATTCTTGAACTCAAATGATAGTTGCTTCTCGAATTTTATTGAAATTGTTTGAAAACCTGAATTATTTTTAATATATTTAAGGTATTGAACTAGCAAAAATTTTCGTACTAAAGTTACCTCGAAACTGTCTCTTTTGGTCAAACATTAATTTTTTTTGTTTTTTCTTTTAAACAAAAACTCAGATGTATGTATAGAATGAACCTTTGTGTATGGATAATGAAAAATAAAGGGAAAAAATGAAAGAAAACTATATGGGACGGGGCGGGGACGGGGAAGAGCAGGGCGGGGCAATTTTTTTTAAAAATACTAAACGGGGCAGGGCAGGGCGGGTCAAAATCTTAGCGGGTTAAGGTTTGCCTTGCCCCGCCCTACCCTGCCTCACCACATTTACATCCCTAATTCCATCTATGTCTTTCAAACTTTTTCCCAGGATGCTTTCAATCTCAAATAATGTATATGCTTCAAGTTGTTTTTTTGTGAACTGTAAATCTTTCAATCGAAGTCTTTTTCTCTGTAATGATAATATATCTTCTGATAAAATCTTAAAGTTGGTCTTCCAAATTTTTCTAGAATCAGTTACGTGACAGTGAATAAGTATAGTCACAAAGGGATTTCTCAACTCGTTTCTTGTTGCCCTCAGCCAAGCAATCATTCCACTCTTTATCATCTTCTAGTAATCCTAAAGCGTAGCATGAATCTTTATAATTTTCATAAGTTACTCTATTTATTCTTCTGATGCTTTCAAATGAAGTGCACCCATTGACAAAATTAAGCAGCATTCTCATGTAAAAACGGTCTCCATTTAGCTTACAGGATGTGCAAAGTAAATTCTACCAACTACTTTGCCATTTCTCCTTTTGGTCCATGTTTTGTCTCTTGAATTCCAGAAAAAATGTAGGAAAATCAGAATATGTGAACTCTCGTGCCTTTGTGTATTTTTTGTTTGCTTCAAACCATTCCGTGAACTTTATTGTTACTTCTATGCCGGGTGTACTAAGAACGCTTTCTGCTAGCCTATCTTCTTCGAATATTATTGAATTTTGTCCCTCTAAATGAAATTACAATCGCTCAACTGCTGGCTCTCTGTGACGTATGCCAAATTTAAAGATCCTCCGGCAAGCTTCTGTAGCTGATATGTGTCGCGCCCCCTTTTCCCTTAAGCGGAGATCGGGTTGATGACATTCTGACAACTCTTTTTAAAGGAAGAGGGTTAAAAGAAGAGTCGCCACCTAACGATTTTTAAGGTGCGTTAGGGCACCTAGAGTAATTAACTCATGAGACTAGTTTGCATTACCAGAGATTGGGTAAGGTTTGAAATTATCCCAAGGAGAAGGTATTAGGCACCCCTCAGGATCCACAACTGTGGTTCCCGGCCAAATGGTTTTCATGAATTTGGACAATAGACAAATAACAGGTAAGGCTCAAATAAGAGGGGATTTCAAATACGTATTGAAGTTATTAAATTTTGAAAGAACTAATAAAACATTTGAAAGAAAGACATCCTAGGTTCAAACAATATGGATCACATCAATGCAATACCCGATAGACACTCCTCAGAGAGGAGCTACACGTGGAATTAGCGCACCAGTCATCATATCCATATTCTACCCTTTCCTACCCCGTGAAGGTAATTAAAGCGTGTGTTGGTCACGAACTCTATTGCGTGCTATTACCCATCCCATCCTATCAGTCCCGGAGGAGGCTAGGACTACTATCCTCAAAGGAGGTGCTAGGCTGACCCCTAGGTTTAAAGGACAAAATTCTAAGCGACAAGCTAAGACAATTAGGACTGCAAATACGGAAAAAAACACATAGAGGCAAATATGAGGCTCAAATATTCCTCCACAAGTTATGCACAAAGTTAGCACGACTCAAACACAAGTAAGGCCTTTTTAACTTCAGAACCTAAGGCCTGATATCTAGGCGAGAATGCAGTAGCGAGGCAGTTTTATCACTGAATTTTAGAGGAAGACTTTTACCAGTTTCTTGCTTACTGGTTTTAACCTATTGATAGACTGGCAGTATGCGTGAAGAGTAGGTTTCCAGTTTTTAACCGATCCAGCACCTAAGGCTTGCCTAGGTGTGCCAATTATTACGGGAACTGTTCAAATAACATTATTAAACAAACTGTTTTAGGTGTCCAGAATCATAAAGGCATTACCAACTTTCTTTTAGAGAAACTAAGTGAGGTTCTTATACCTATTATACATAAGTAATTAGGCTAGGTGTAACTGGGCGGGTACGACCTTATAACATGATATCTAATGTATGTACAAAGGTGTATATGCAGAATTCCTGAACATGATTTTCTAAATGCACAATAAAGAGGCAGAATGAAGCGTATGCAAGATTCCTGAACATGATTTCTAAATGTGTAGTAATCACAGTTATTAAATCACAGTTTCAGGAGACTACTTGGAATAACAGATTATTAATGTTGTCCTAGAAAAAAGGATCTCTAAGTGTGCGGCATTATGAAACAAGATTGCAGCTTGTTAACACATTTGTCCTAAAGCAGGATTTTTAACAAAACACAATTGGTATGAACAGAATCACATATTAGCAAATCTTGTTGTTATTAGATCCTATGAACATGATTTCTAAGATCCTATGTACATGATTTCTAAGTGAATACCATTATGATGAGATGCTGAAAGAAATAAACCTAATTGTCATGGTATCTAATGCATGATTGGAATGTTATTCCTAAGCATGGTGGCTATTGCACATATAGGAAAAGTAAACCTATAGGCATGATTTCTACCCGTGTCTATACTAAGTATGCATACCCCACCCATTTCACTATCCAACCCCATAATCGTTTTTACAATCAGTTATTACAGACCAATGTAACGACTTACATAAGTAAATAAGAAAATTAAGAAGTTACACTGTAGAGAGCCTACCAATAGGCCCAATCTCCAGGTCCTTAATGCCATATGCCATAACCTTTCATAATCCGGGTGTGTCAGAGTTCCTAAGGACCTCGGAGGATCCCAAGCAGTGCTCACACCCAGGGGCTGAACTTAAGAAACTAGGAGTAGAGTGAGATGTGCTCATAATTTAGGAAGTTTAAGTAAAACAGTGTTGAAAAACAGTTTAAGAGAGGAAGGACTTTTAGTAAAGATCAGCCTTTTCAGAACAAAGGTTCAATTGACGAAAACGGTTTACCAACTCAAAACAAAACAAAGCTAGCATCACATAAAGGACCTAGGGTTTCCCAGCAATCACAAACAAAGGTGAGGGGTTTGAGGGACAAATACACAGCCTGTGAAGCAGGCAGAT
The DNA here is from genome assembly GCA_005239495.1 of Nicotiana undulata. Taxonomy (NCBI): domain Eukaryota; kingdom Viridiplantae; phylum Streptophyta; class Magnoliopsida; order Solanales; family Solanaceae; genus Nicotiana; species Nicotiana undulata. The sequence goes on along the minus strand of ML263989.1, from coordinate 88,153 downwards.
TCACACATAGACACATAATCCAAGGGTTCCTAAGGATTCAGGGGAGGTCAGGGATATGACTAAGTGTCAAGTTAGAGCAACATATCAACCAAACCACTGACATCATGATTGAATTTAACATATTAGTCATAGGCATGGAGATGCATATAAAGAACAGAGGCTGAGTGCAGAGAGACACATTGATCATTCAAGGTAAAGCGAAAATAGACATGTAAAGGGAATTCAAAATTCTAATTGCATGTTGGACAGCAGAACCACAAGTAGAAAGATATAAGGAATACAAGGAACTGAACTATCAATAGAAACATGTTCGTTTGATGACTGAAGCTTAAATCAGAACATACCAGTATGATGAAGAAAGCAGTAATGCAAGAAAAGATAAGAGATGCACAGTAGTCATCCTTGGCTTACAGCTGGCTCACTTAAAGTAATAGCAAGTAGCACAAAAGAGAGGATGAAGAGAGCATGGAACCCTTATTTTTTGTAAAAGAAAGTGCACAGGTCAGTTTTTTTATCTATTTGTTTGTGTCTGTGTAACGAATGAATAGAGTGTATATATAGTTTTTATTTGTTTTTAAAAACATAAGTAAATAAGGTGCAGAACAAAGTCAGGCAGTAATTAAAGGAATCAGAATCAATTAACAGAAAATTAGTCTAAGTACTCCCTCTAATTAAGGGAGTCAACTTCAAACGGTAAAGACAAGTGACAAAATAAGGAAAGAAATCCATGGCTGGCATGTAACACATAAGGAAATATTTCAAATTAATACAAATATAGGGCAGGTAATTATGCTAGATACATAACATATCAATTAAGGAATGTCTTAAGAATCGGTGTGACAACATGATTGGCTATTAAAATAAGCAGGGAATGATGGAAATCATCAGGAAATCCTCGAATGAGGTTCAAATTACAGGAAACTAGCATCACTTATGGAAAGTATCTCATATGACTGGAATACCACACAGAAAATAATCTCAGCATACAGAACAAACAATTGGTCTAGGTTCAGAAAATCCTAGTTAAAAATCGATTAAACAGTAGAATTAATCAAATAAGGCAAGTGAATAACTCATGGGTCAAAATTGGTAGTGTATTACTTTAAGAGATCAGTGAAGGATACTAATCTGAGGGAATCAAGGATTCAAATAAGGACAGTATCACCTAAAGGAAAAATAACACGAAATAAATAGACAATGTTCAAGAACTCTGAAACCCTAACAATCTCAGTAGAGTAAAATCATACAAGCTAGGGATTCATGTATATTACAGGGTAAACATGGAGGCACGTAGAGAGCGTAAGAAAGTCAGAAACATATACGAACACCATAGGGTAAAATTCCAGAGAATCATAAAGCTCGTAAGTACATATGCAAACATGTATTCAGAGACCCAAGGTTTAGGGCGAAAGATTAGGGTTTTCTTAACACAACTCAGATAAAGAGAGAGACTTCAATAAAATCATTAAACACAATAGAAATCTTAAGAGAATATTGGAAAATCGTATGAAAACCATTTAAAAGAAAGGGTTATGAAACCCTAGTTTGAAGATGAAAGATCGTTTAAAATAGGAAGGTTCTTCAAAGAAAAACATGTAAAAAGCTTCATGATATACATAGATCTAAGGTAGATCTAGAAGAAATCGGAAAGATATCAGGAGTTAGGGTTTCATGGAACCCAGAGAAACAAGAAAAACCTTAAAGATGTCGCCGGCGTTAGCTGGAAAAGTCGTAGCTCTTACTCAGACGGCCGGAGGTGGCCGGAAAATGGCATGATGGACCATGAGAGGTGAGTGAACCGCTCCAGGTTCGCTTGAGGGCCTTAGGGTGTCATTAGACCGGTGTAGGGCGAACGAGTAACCAGGAAATGATGGGAAGTCATAGTTTCCGACGAGAGGATCCGCCGGAGAAGACGAACAAGCTTCATTGGAAGAGGGAAGCAAGGGAAGGTTCTAGAGAGAACCAGAGAGGAATAGAGAGAGAAGTAGAGATGGGAAATGAGAGGTCGGAGGGGGGGGGGGGTAATTGGGGTTTAATTATGGTAACAGATATCTGGGTCGTTGATCTAATTTGATCAACGACTCAGATTGGTTTGGGGTTGGGCCGGGTATTTAATTATTCTGGGCTGGGTGTTCAATTGGGTTAATTAATTAGGTGGGTTGGGGCTGAAATTAGGCTAGAACTTAAATAAATGTGGCTAAACGTTAAATACCCCTTAGAAATAGATAAATAATTAATAAAAATAGCTAATAATTGTATAAAATGAGATTAAGGCTAAATAAATGAAATTAAGGTGATTAACTAATATAAAAAATATAAAATGACTAGTTATTGATTTTACAATGGTATAAAATGTACAAGTATGCTATAATTGCAGAAAAATGTTGTAATTAGCTAAATAATGCCAAATTGGCTAATTTGTGAAATAATTAAATCCTAATGGAATAAAATAGAATTATGAATAATATATTGAGCAGGGAAACGTCTTGAAATTATTAACACCATTTATGAATAATTATTGAATATGATATATTAAATAAATAGGAAAATAATTTGATAGAAATATGGAACATTATGAAAAAATACCAATTATTATAAAGAGTGATTTTGAAGGTATATATGCAAGCTTAAAAATAATTTGAGGAAAAATTGGGTATCAACAGCTGCCCCTCTTTACCCGAAAAGAATGAAAGAGTTGTCGGGTAAAGATATGATGGCCAATTTTGACCAAGTGAAAATAGTTTAAAAGATTTGGGCCGCACCCTGGCTTCTGAGCTGCCTACATATCCCTGGTCTTACAGAAATTAGGCCGTATGTAGTTCAGGAGCCACCAGTGAAGTTTTATGTCACGACCCAACACCGAAGTCAGGCAAGCCAACACTAGTTACTAACGAAATTACTTAAACAAATGAGATGTTCAAATACTTATCCCGTTTTAATTTAAGCAGTCTTTAAATGAAAGTGAGGAAGTGAGGCAACGTAATTTAAAGTATCTCAAAAATCGTTTGCCAGCATAAAACAGAGTAGTATAATACTAGTGAATCAACTACGTGTGCCAAGACCTAGTGTCACAAGTCCACAGGCGACTAGTAGAATATACCAAAAAAATACACAAAATAGATGTACATTTGTCTGGAAGGGTAGACAGGATATTCAACAATAATGGGAACTCCACAGTGCTGTTGGGGATACGCCAAGAAGAGCAGCTCACTGTGTAGTCAAATCCCGGTAGTACTCTCAGCGACGAACACCTGAATGGTGACCAGGTGCGACAACCTCAGAACCTGTACAATTAAGTACAGAAGTGTAGCATGAGTACATATAAACAAATATGTTCCCAGTGAGTATCCCGTCTAAACTCGAAGAAGTAGTGACGAGAGGTAGACGCGATACTTACTAGGGTCAATAACCAATAATATGATTAAATAAAGCTAGACAAGACAAGTAGTCATGAAAATCACTAAGGCATGAAGCTATCAATTATATAGGACTACAATATATTCTCATGAGTCAAATAGTAATTATCACAAAAGTCTGAAGTTCCCTTACATGTGGGGTAATTTATTTAATAATGACAAGACTCTCAGTCAAATACATAGCACATAATATGCCGAAGCATACGACCGAAGCGACGCGAAAATAAATGTGCACTGCCGAGGGTCGAGCGACACGAACCATAGATGCATCCATTACCCCGCTCGCAAATCGATCATGCGACGCGGTTGACATATATATAGGGCTACCCCGCTCGCGAATCATACATATGACACGGGTGCTCGTAGACATACACAGAATTTATAAGGAAATTCAGGAATTTATCATGGATTATTCTTAAATCAGGGATTTAAGCACTTAAACTTACACATAGCTTCCTAAGTTCTCATGTCAATTATAATAAGCAACTAGGAGCACATATAAAGATACAGGTGAAGCACATAAAGGCATGCTTGTGAGATCCTAAATTCTACCCGACGCAACAGAGTAGTAGCTACGCACGGACTCTCGTCACTTTGCGCGTACATGGCCCCTGTAAATAAGGACAATTCAATCGTTTACATTTACCTATGGGGATAATTACCTCTTACAAGGTTGGAAAGGAGACTCACCTCGCGTAGAATCTACTTCCCGGCCAAGAACGCGCCCGGAACTCCAAACTTTACACCCGAGGACTCGAAACTAGTCAAATGATATATAAATATGTCAATGCATGCTCACAGTATGGAAATTCTCCTACTTATTTAGTAAATTCACTATTCTTGAAGAAATCCCAAAATACACCCCCGGGCCCACATGCTCGGATTCCGGAAATTTTCGAAGATAACACTCACCCATAGCCTAAGGATCATTAATATATAGTTTTTGTATGATTTCATGGTAGAAAAGTGGTGAAATTCCCTAAAGTTCATCAACCCTAGGTTTTCACTCTAACCCCTATGATTTCCACTATTTAGATGTTAATCTACCTAAGTTTTGGTGTAATAATCTAACATTTAAATAGAATTTACTTACCTCTTAGTAGCTAGGTGGTGGAGAGTTCTTCCCAAGCTCTCAAGTCTTCAATGGAGGTGTAAAATGAAAAGAATGAAGGAAATCCCGTGTTTAAGTGAAATTGCACTGCCTGCCCTACAGGGGTTCCGCACCTGCGGCTCGAGGACCGCACTTGCGGTCTCGCGCCTGCGAGCTGGGGATCGCACCTGCGGAGTTGGACGGGAAAGACTGGGCCCGCACCTGCAGTTTCGCTCCTGCGGAATTGAATCTGCACCTGCGGAATTCCCGCACCTACGGCTGGGCAACCGCACCTGCGGTCACACCAGATCAGGTGCACCAGCTGCATTTTCAGCTGGTTTTTGGCCTCGTGTGGTGTCCGGGAGGCACCTGGGCCCACCCGAGCCCCTGTCCAATTATACCAACAAGTCCTAAATCAAAATACGGACTCGCTCGAGCCTTCGAAACACCCGAAACAACGCTAAATCTCAAAATCACCCCTCAAAACCCCTAGGATCAAACTTAAGAATTACTAAGTTCTTGAATTCGGTTCCAATGCGCCGAACCGACCTATACTACTCGGAATGACACCAAATTTTGCAGGAAAGTCAGGAATGACATAACTGAACTATTCCCGGTCTCGAAATTCCGTTCGGACCTCGATAACATAAAATCACGTTCCAAACCAAAATTCAAACTTAAGGAAACTCTATATCGCTATTTGGCATCGAAACGCTCCTGGGTCATCTAAAACCCATTCTGGACATACGTACAAGTCTGAAATCATCATACGAAGCTGATGGAATCGTCAAAACTCGATTCTGAGGTCGTTTACTCAAAATGTTGACCGAAGTCAAACTTGGCTTTAAAAGCCAACCTTAAGGAACCAAGTGTTCCTATACTATTCCAAACACTTCCAAATCCCGAACCACCCGTCCCCGCAAGTCACAAATCACGATAAGATGCTACAGAAAGTCTTAAGGGAACGGGGTTCGAATGCGCAAAATGACCGGTCGGGTCATTACATTTTACGAGGACGGACGCAATGTGCAGGGTCGGGTGAACAAGATGGCTTACGGGGTAGTCAGGAGAACTGGAGCGGGTCTGCTCCTGCCTGGCTGGATGGCTGTTCCTAGTCGGATTTCCTGCAAATGAATAACAAGCATATATTGTGCGTAATTTAAATATGATGCATATTCCCATTGGACTATGAATGTTGTCTTCAGACGGTTAAGGATGACGTCCTTAGACCATGATATCATGGGCCATGAATCGCTTGATGCGGGATTCGCAGGCTATGAAATTATGTTATCGGGCCATGAAGATGGTGCCTCCGAACCATGATGCCTTTGAATAATGATATGCAAACTGACAAAAGAGATCCTCAGGCCATGAAATGGTGTTCTGGGGTCATAAAGATGGTGCTTCCGAACGATGACGCCTTTGGATGGGTTGGCGGTATTTCAGCCCATGAAGATGCGATATCATGATGCTAACAAGACAGAGCTTAGTCTTACGAATTAAAGGGGCAGAGCTTAGCCCGAAGGGAGCGAAGTAAATAATGATAGAGACGATGGTTGCTTTGGAAAGTAAATGGGAGGCAGTGTTTAGCCTCGGAAGGCAAAATGGTAGCCTTATGCAAATGGAGGTAGAGCTTAACCTCGGAAGGCAGAATAGTAGCCTTATGCAGGATGTAAATGCAGATGGAGGTAGAGCTTAACCTCGGAAGGCATAATGATAGCCTTATGCAAATGCAGATGGAGGTAGCGTTTAACCTCGGAAGGCAGAAAGGTAGCCTTATGCAATGCAGATGCAGATGGAGACAGTGTTTAGTCTCGGAAGGCAGAAAGGTAGCCTTATGCAATGCAGATGCAGATGGAGGTAGCGTTTAACCTCGGAAGGCAGAATAGTAGCCTTATGCAATTCAGATGCATATGGAGGTAGCGTTTAACCTCGTAAGGCAGAATAGTAGCCTTGTGCAAGAAATAAATGCAGATGGAGAAATCGTTTAGTCTCGAAAGGCAGAAAGATAGCCTTATGCAATGCAGATGCAGATGGAGGTAGCGCTTAACCTCGGAAGGCAGAATAGTAGCCTTGTGCAAGAAATAAATGCAGATGGAGAAATCGTTTAGTCTCGAAAGGCAGAAAGATAGCCTTATGCAATGCAGATGCAGATGGAGGTAGCGCTTAACCTCGGAAGGCAGAATAGTAGCCTTATGCAATGAATAAAATGACAGTAGGAATTCTTAGTTGGTGATAAATTGCGGCACCGTGATTGTTGTGAGTATTGAAGCATTGTTTGTGCTGATAATAAATGTCAGCATGTGCGACGAATTTGAGAAGCGTGTTTTTTTTTTTTTTGAACAATATGTGTTCTCTGAGCGGGTAGTATGTTTTGGGTCCTTTGACATCTTTGTGCCTACATCCAAAGGAAAATCGTGAGTTTTGTAAGGGGAAAGGTTAGTTCGCATTCCCGCTGGCTTTACTTGACTTGTCTACTTGATCATGATGATACCGTCTGTATCACCGGGGTAGCGTTTGCTAAACAAGCTGTTTCAAAAATAAATATGCATGATTTTTTAAAGATATGATATAAGCATATAATCTAAAATAGTTTTTAGATGAACCGACGGCCATGACGCTGTTCGAGACATCGCAAACTCTCCTGCCACGGAATTTTGAGGGTCTTTTTCAAAAATCTTCCTCAGTTTGATGGGTGAATACCTCTGGCTGTTGCTCGTGCGGTGATCGGCTGAACTTGCTTCAGAGTTTTGAGGGTCCTCCTCAAAATTCTGCCCCAGTTTCCAATGATGGGGGAAATGAGATTTTTATTAAATTGTGACCGAACCCATAGGGCTGCCTACGTATCCCCTCTTACACGGGAATCAGGTCAGGCGTAGTTCAATTTACATTGTTGATAAAAGCATAAAGAGATACACGTAGTAGCATTTGACTACATCTGAATTGATTGGTTTTTGCCAAACTTCTTCGTCCATTTCCGCAAGTATAAGTGCTCCTCCCCTAAGCACTTTGTGAACCATGTACGAACCCTGCCAGTTGGGAGAGAACTTCCCTTTGGCTTTATCTTGATGCGGAAAGATTTTCTTTAACACCAGCTGCCCCGGCGTGAATCGTCTCGGCTTGACTTTCTTGTTGAAGGCTCTAGACATTATGTTCTGGTAAAGTTGACCATGACAAACTGCATTCATTCTTTTTCCGTCTATGAGGGCTAGTTGCTCATAACGGCCTCTTACCCATTCTGCGTCGCTGAGCTCAGCTTCTTGTATGATTCTCAGAGATGGAATCTCAACTTCGGCAGGAATAACAACCTCTGTACCATAAACCATCATGTAGGGAGTTGCCCCGGTTGATGTACGGACCATGGTGCGATACCCTAGTAAGGCGAATGATAACTTCTCATGCCATTGCTTGTGCCTTTCTATCGTCTTCCTTAGTATCTTCTTGATGTTTTTGTTGGCGACCTCTATAACTCCATTCATCTGAGGTCTGTATACTTTGGAGTTCTTGTGTTTGATCTTGAATGTTTCACACATGTATTTCATATAGTCACTGTTGAGATTAGAACCATTGTCGGTGATGACTGATTCTGGAACTCCGAACCGACAAACAATGCGGTCGCGGACAAAGTCGGCCACGACTTTCTTGGTAACTGCTTTGTAGGAAGCTGCTTCGACCCATTTAGTAAAGTAACCAATGGCGACTAGAATGAACCTGTGTCCGTTGGAGGCGGAAGGCTCGATTGGTCCAATGACGTCCATGCCCCAGGAGGCGAATGGACATGGTGAACTTATTGCATTAAGATCACTCGGAGGTACTTTTATCATATCCCCATGTATCTGACAGCGGTGGCATTTTCGGACGTACTGGATGCAGTCCGTTTCCATGGTCATCCAGAAGTAACCAGCTCGGAGTACCTTCTTTGCTAGAACAAAATCGTTCATATGTGGGCCGCAGGTCCCCGCATGAATTTCTTCCAGTAATTTTGATGCTTCTTTTGCGTCGACGCACCTTAACAACCCCAAATCAGGAGTCCTCCTATATAGGATTCCTCCGCTGTGAAAGAAATTGTTAGAAAATCTCCGAAGTGTGCGTTTCTGATTGGCATTTGCAAGCTCCGGGTATTCTCCTTTTGCCAAATATTCCTTGATGTCATGAAACCAAGGATTTCCATCTGCTTCTTCTTCGACATGGCCACAGTAAGCTGGCTGATTGTGGATTTCCATTGGAATAGGATCAATGAAACTTTTGTCTGGATGCTGAATCATAGACGACAGGGTAGCCAAAGCATCGGCGAACTCATTCTGGATTCTGGGGACATGCCGGAACTCTATCTTTGTGAACCTCTTTCTCAACTCCTGAACATGATGTAGATCGAGTAGTATCTTGGAATTCTTGGTTTCCCATTCTCCCTGTACCTGATGTACCAATAGGTCTGAGTCACCAATCACTAACACCTCCTGGACGTTCATGTCAATGGCCATGTTGAGCCCTAAGATACATGCCTCATATTCAACCATGTTGTTGGTGCAGGATAACTTGAGCTTGGTGGATACCGGATAATGCTGACCGGTTTCTGATATTAAGACTGCTCCGATACTGACTCCTTTGAAGTTTGCTGCTCCATCAAAGAACATCCTCCAACCGTCGTAGGATTTTACAATGTCTTCTCATACGAATGATACCTCTTCATCGGGAAAATATGTTTTCAATGGTTTGTATTCTCCGTCCACAGGATTCTCAGCAAGATGGTCTGCCAATGCCTGTCCCTTGACCGCCTTTTGAGTTACATAAATAATGTCAAACTCGCTCAGCAGGATTTGCCACTTAGCTAGCTTGCCAGTGGGCATGGGCTTCTGAAAGATGTACTTCAATGGATCCATTCTTGATATGAGATATGTCGTGTAGGCACAGAAGTAGTGCCTCATCTTCTGCGTGACCCAAGTCAAAGCGCAACACGTGCGTTCCAATAAAGAATACCAGGCCTCGTACGGAGTGAACTTCTTGATGAGATAGTAAATGGCTTGCTCTTTTCTCCCCGTTTCATCATGTTGCCCAAGAACACAACCGAAAGCTCCATCTAGTACGACAAGGTAGAGTATCAGGGGTCTACCTGGCTCAGGTGGTACCAAGACCGGCGGTGTTGATAGATACTCCTTGATTCTGTCGAAAGATTTTTGACAATCCTCGGTCCACTTAGTCGCAACATCCTTCTTCAGCATCTTGAAGAATTGCTCGCAGATGACTGTAGACTGTGCTATGAATCGGCTGATGTAATTGAGCCTCCCCAAGAAGCTCATAACATCTTTCTTATTCTTTGGCGGTGGTATTTTTTGAATGGCTTTGACCTTTGACGGATCCAACTCTATTCCCCGGCGGCTTACAATGAATCCCAAAAACTTCCCAGCAGGAACCCCGAATGCACGCTTTGCGGGGTTCAGCTTCAAATTATATTTTCTCAACCTGTTGAAGAACTTCCTCAAATCCTCCATATGATCAGTAGCTTTCTTTGATTTGATAATCACGTCGTCCACATACACCTCGATCTCTTTGTGAATCATGTCATGGAATATGGTACTCATAGCCCTCATGTAGGTGGCCCTTGCATTATTTAAACCGAACGGCATCATCTTGTAACAGTACACTCCCCAGGGCGTGATGAACGCCGTTTTCTCAGCATCTTCCTCATCCATCCAAATTTGATGATAACCAGCGAAGCAATCTACGAAGGACTATAACTCATGTTTGGCGCAGTTGTCAATTAGAATGTGTATGTTTGGCAAGGGGAAGTCACCTTTCGGACTGGCCCGGTTGAGATCCCGGTAGTCGACACAAACTCTGACCTTCCTGTCTTTCTTTGGCACAGGTATGATGTTGGCTAACCATGTCGGGTACTCAACTACCCGAAGAACTTTGGCGTTGATCTGCTTGGTAACTTATTCTTTGATTTTCAAACTCATGTCAGGTTTGAACTTTCTGAGCTTTTGCTTTACCGGCGAACATGTCGGATTGGTCGGCAGTTTGTGGGTCACAATGGACGTACTTAAACCATTCATGTCGTCATATGACCAGGCGAATATGTCCTCATACTACTTTAGAAATTCTGTGTACTCTTTCTTCCCATGACGGTGACAAATGGATACTGATGCGTGTTTCCTTGACGTTTTCTAAATCTCCCAGGTTGACAACCTCAGTCTCATCCAGGTTGGACTTAGGTCTATTTTCAAAGTTTTCGACCTCTTTAACAATTTTGTCGGGTATATCGTCTTCGTCTGAATCAATGTCCGTTTGTTGCGTTGCCTAATTGCACGTCACAGTCATCGATTCATCAAGACAAGTAATAGTAATGCTGTATAGACAAAGTAATGAGAGAAAACGGTAACAATAAATATCGGATTCATAAAGAAATTGAAAATGCTTTGATAAATTGAATAACTTGTTTTGAACATTGAATATCTTATTGCGGGAATTGAAAAATGCAGAAAAAGGAAAATCATTTAGTAAATAAAACAGTAAATAATGCTTGTTTTTAGCATTGCTACCCCGAGGCTCGGCGGGATTTGGTGGTCCTGATAGACCAGTTCTTGAGATATGTTCCCTTGCTTACTGCCTATTCCGAAGGGCCTTCCTCCCCCTCCTCCTCTAGAACAACATAACAATCTATATCACTTTCTTCCAAAAACAAATTTCTCATCGCTGCAAGTGCTTCCTCTTCATCTGATCCATAGATGATGTCAGCCTGCTTGAAGGTCTACTCCAGATGAGGTATCGGCTCTTCCAGGAGGTAGTGATGACCGCGCCATGGTGGCGACCAGTTTCTTAATTCTTCCCATGTATACTCATACCCCAGACCGAAAGTAGTACTATGTTTCTTGAGTTTTATGGGCTTCGTGATCCCTTGGAGGTTCTTACCGAGCCCTTTGCATGGATCATACCCTTTCTAGTTCAAGATGCTCTCGATCTTGCTATCCCACCACTTGTCCTTGTCGATGGCATTAACTCGTTCAATATGGTGATAAGTTCCTCCACCCAATTTTCTCTTTCCATCAATCACAGGGATAGTCTGGCGACTGTAAATAGGGTTGCTACCGTCACCGTGGATGATCACCTCTTGGTGGTTCCACTCGAATTTCACCGCCTGATGTAGTGTTGATGCGACGGCCCCAGCAGCATGGATCCAGGGTCGTCCTAACAGCAAGTTGTAAGATGCCGACACGTCTATTACTTGGAAGTCCACCTCGAACCAAGTTGGTCCCATCTGTAGGCATAGACTGATTTCCCCCATGGTAGATCTTTGAGAACCGTCGAAGGATTTCACGTTGGTTGCCCCCTCCCCTATCTCATGTAATCCTTTACCCAATTTCTTGAGTGTTATCAACGGACAAATGTTGAGACTGGAACCTCCATCGATCAAGATCCTCGTGATGAAATGATCTTCACATTGCACGGTGATGTGCAATGCTTTGTTGTATCCCAATCCCTCAGGTGGTAACTCGTCTTCATGAAAGGTAATTTTATGACTTTCCAGTACCTGGCCCACCATGTTGGTCATTTCTCCACTAGTGATGTTGTTCGGCACGTATGCTTCACTCAACACTTTTAACAAAGCACTTCTGTGTGTTTCTGAATTCTGCAGCAAAGAGAGAATAGATATCTGCGCTGGTGTCTTGTTCAGTTGGTCGATGACCGAATACTCCTTAGAATATATTTTCCTCCAAAGATCATCTGAACCTGTTTCAATGAGGGGAGGGCGGTTGGAATCTTGCTTTCTTGACTCGGCCAGATGTTCAGGGGTATATACTCTACAAGTTCTCGTCATACCCTGTGCTGCGATGGCTTCCTCAGACCTATTTTTTTCTTTCCTTCTTGCCTCAGTTGTATAATCCCAAGGGATAGAATTTGAATAGAAAGGTGGTGTGGTTGACATTGCCACCGGAATCGGCATGGCCATCCTTACTTCAACTAGTGTGTATGTTAGGGGTGGCAGAACTGCAACCTCGAGTGGTGTCGGTGCGTTTGCTGGAGATAAAAACTCAACTTCAATTGGCACTGGTGTCTTCGCCTCTGTGGGCGGCGCTGTTTCAAACTCAAGTGGGATAGACATATTCACCTCGGCATTCTCAGATGGCTGAATCTAGACTATGATCGGGTTGAGAGTGACTGCAGGTTTCTTTGGGTCATCACCTTCTACGATCAACCCGATTTACCCCTCGGGATCCCAATCATCATCTATCTTAATCATATGAATACCTCCACCCTTATGGTCTGGTAAAGGGTTATTGCGGACATTCGGAGTGAGGTCTTTTTCCACAATAATCTTGTTATCAATGAGGGTCTGTATCTTATCTTTCAGAGAGCGGCATTCTTCGATGGTGTGTCCTTTCATGCCAGAATGGTATGCACATGATTTGTTTAGGTTAACCCACTGAGAAGGGTTCCCAGGGGTAGCAGCAGGGATGGTTGTGACATAACCAACAATTTGGAGCTTTTCATACAGCTGGTCGATGGTCTCGGCTATGGCGGTGTATTGCTTTGGAGGGCGGCGATCAAAGTTAGGATGAGGCCTAAGGAAGTTTTGATGGGTAGGGGGTGATTGATAGTGAGATGGCTGGGAATTATAGGTATTGTAGACGGGAGTGGGTGGTGAATATCTAGGTGGGGTAGGTTGATATGTGGGTGGTGGAGATTGGTATGTGGGCGGTGGAGCTTGGTATGTGGGCGGCGGAGCTTGGTAAGAAGGTGAGGGTGCTTGGTATTTCGGGGTTGGATGATATGTGAAGGGAGGTGTTGGATAAACTTGGTATTTGGGTGGGGATTTGGCTTGTAGTGCAACCATTACAGCTCCCACATCTTTTCTCCTAGACACACCATCGGACTGTAAAGCCTTGTTAGTGGCTTGCAAAGCTTCAAAATTTGTAACCATACCGCTCTTGATACATTCTTCAATCCGCTCTCCTAATTTGATAATATCGGAGAACTTGTGGCCTTCGACCACCATCAGTTGTTCATAATATTGCGGGTCTTGAGCCTGAACAAAGAATTTGTTCATTTGTTCCTCCTCTAGAGAATGTCTGACTTTATCAGCTTCCGACCTCCAATGAGTAGCATACTCGCGAAAGGTCTCTGTGGGTTTCTTCTTCAGGTTTTGGATGTAGAACACATCTGGTGCATTTTCTGTGTTGAATCTAAACCTGTCCATGAAGTTTGTTGCTATGCCTACCCAGTTTGACCATTTCTTAGGGTCTTGGCTGATGTACCAAGACAGTGCGTCTCCCTTCAAACTCCTCATGAACAACTTCATGCGGATCCTTTCATCTTTTCCTACGCCAACCAACTTATCACAGTAGGTCCTCAGATGGACCCTCGGATCACTAGTGTCGTCAAACATTTAGAACTTTGGAGGCTTGTACCCCTCCGATAGTTCGACATCTGGTTGTATACAGAGGTCTTCATAGTTCAAACCTTCAATTCCCTTGACTTCTTCAACACCTTGAACTCGGCTAGTCAGCTTTCTAAGTTCCTCAACCAGATTCTTGATAAGTAGGTCCTTCTCATCAGACTCAGATGTATGTGTGACAGGCGGGGTGGAGTAAGTCACGGTTTCCACGTAGATGGGACTGTTGTACGCATGGAAGTGGTCTTTTGTGTGATTCTGAGGTTCCGGGAGTGGAGGCGGAGTGTTGTGGTGGCAAGCATTGCACTGTGCTGGAGGAGTTTGGTTATTTGGGGGAATGACGTGATGATGAAGTGCAGGGTGATTTGGTTGTTTTGGGATATTCTGTGGAGGAGTGGGGTTGACGTCTGGGACGTTAAGGGAAAATGACAGATTGGCCAAATTCCAGACCTGGTCGAGCTCCTCTTGAAATTTCTGTTCTAATGGTGACATATTCTCATGCAATACTTGAATACCCCGGTCGTCAATGGCCTCTACCTGTTCAACCGTATTTTCCTTCCTAATACCGCTGGATTCTTCCATCTTACTTTTGCCCTTGTTTCTACCTTTGGGAGGACTTGGAGGAGGAGTAGGTGGAGGCCCTTTTGATCTTGTGCGGTAGGCGGATGATGCCAGAATGCACGAACTAACCTTTGGGGAGGGGAATAATAACTAAAAGAAAAAAAACAAAAGGTAGCCAAGTCAGTGAGGATTATAAAGAATATTGCAGTAATTAAACACGTAATACAGAAATGTAAAGTGCATCCTAAGTTGGGGACCTCTTTTGCCCGAGGTAGGCCTAACGACAAATTGATTTGGAGAACTTAAAATGCTATATGCCTCATTTTATTGATAGAAAATAGACAAATCTGAAAACGACTTTAAATACGCGAAAAATAAAAGTCACTAATAGCCATAAGCCTTATTACATCAAAGAAGAAGACAAAAGAAGACACCCCCTATCTACTTGGTCCCAGAAGGACCTTCCCCAGATTTGGCATTCTTGCTTCCTTCGATCAGCTTTCCCAACTCGCAAAGCCCCAGCAGTAGGTAGGTTCTGGCTAGGTATCCTCCTTCAGCTCCCTCAGCCTTTTGGCAAGTCTCAATTATTTTGATGAACTTCTCTTCCAGCTCAACTATACCTCGTTCAAAGTATGCCAGCCTCTATTGGTGCTAACGGCCATATCATTCCACTCCTCGATCAAAGGTGTCATTTCAAGGTTCCCAAAGCAGAACACGGACCTATCGCAATCCCAAAACAGAACAGTAGCCTCTATCATCATTTTGTTTGGCTGGATATCTAGAAGAGATGGTAGATTACCCAGGTGTTTTCTGATAAGAGTTTTTTCACTAGAGTGGAGGTCTTCCCACCAATTCAGCAGCCTAGGGTGAATATTGGCGACTATGCCGAATCTGGGGACTTCATGCCTCATTTTTCTGCAAAGCGAAATAAGGTTAGGCCCTTACCCCCACCAGACTCGACTATTTAACACCAATAATTAACAGGAAACATTTAGTTCTCCAAATAAATGCACAGAGCGTGAGGGTGTCCGTTTGGGTTTTAGGGAAACCCAATGGACTTTGGACAAGGCTATCTTAAAGGCTATTGTGCGGACAACACGTTAGCCTGGCTAGGTTTGACCATGATGCATGCAACAGTATAACAGAGTAAGGTTTCTATGGGGTTTTAGACTGGTACCCTTGAGCGGACAACTCAAGGGGGAAGGCACGGAACTGTCGACTGCACCGTTGATCGACTAGTTTTACCGCAAATACGACTTTCCAAATTTAAGGGGTAATAATATAGGAAGAGCGCAACCACTCATTGTAAGCGTTGCTATAGTATTTTTTTTGGCACGAGTGGAGTATGAATGTCGAGCATGATATGCAATAAATAAGCATTCAAACAAACAGTCATGTATTTGCACATTAAGGAAAGCGATAAATACAACAGTTATGATTGAAAGCAATTACAAAGGAAAACAAAGAGACATGTTAGTTTTGTTCATGTGAAATAAATACTTGAAAGAAGTAAACAATTAATGGCATGTAACGTGGAAGGGGAATGGGTGCAAGCATTAAACAAAATTAAAGGTCCAAATTCACGAAACGATTTGTAATAGTGTAAGCCTAGGGATATCCCCAGCAGAGTCGCCATGCTTTCGCGCCCCCTTTTCCCTTAAGCGGATATCAGGTTTATGACATTCTGACAACTCCTTTTAAAGGAAGAGGGTTAAAAGAAGAGTCGCCACCTAACAATTTTTAAGGCGCGTTAGGGAACCTAGAGTAATTAACTCATGAGACTAGTTTGCATTATCAGAGATTGGGTAAGGGCTTGAAATTATCCCAAGGGGAAGGTATTAGGAACCCCTCAGGATCCACAACTGTGGTTCCCAGCAAAATGGTTTTCGTGAATTTGGATAATAGACAAATAACAGGTAAGGCTCAAATAAGAGGGGATTTCAAATAAGTATTGAAGTTATAAAATTTTGAAAGAACTAATAAAACATTTGAAAGAAAGACATCCTAGGTTCAAACAATATGGATCACATATATGCAATACCCGATAGACACTCCTCAGAGAGGGGCTACACGTGGTATTAGCGCACCGGTCATCATATCCATATTCTACCCTTTCCTACCCCGTGAAGGTAATTAAAGCGTGTGTTGGTAACGAACTCTATTGCGTGCTATTACCCGTCCTATCCTATCAGTCCCGGAGGAGGCTAGGACTACTATCCTAAAAGGAGGTGCTAGGCTGACCCCTAAGTTTAAAGGACAAAATTCTAAGCGACAAGCAAAGACAATTAGGACTGCAAATACGGGAAAAAACACATAGAGGCAAATATGAGGCTCAAATATTCCTCCACAAGTTATGCACATAATTAGAACGACTCAAACACAAGTAAGGCCTTTTTTACTTCAGAACCTAAGGCATGATATCTAGGCGAGAATGCAGTAGCGAGGCAGTTTTATCACTGAATTTTAGAGAAAGACTTTTACCAGTTTCTTGCTTACTGGTTTTAACCTATTGATAGACTGGCAGTATGCGTGAAGAGTAGGTTTCCAGTTTTTAACCGATCCAGCACCTAAGGCTTGCCTAGGTGTGACAATTATTACGGGAACTGTTCAAATAAAATTAGTAAACAAACTGTTTTAGGTGTCCAGAATCATAAAGGCATTACCAACTTTCTTTTAGAGGAACTAAGTGAGGTTCTTATACCTATTACACATCAGTAATTAGGCTAGGTGTAACTGGGCGGGTACGGCCTTATAACATGATATCTAATATATGTACAAAGGTGTATATGCAGAATTCCTGAACATCATTTTCTAAATGCACAATAAAGAGGCAGAATGAAGCGTATGCAAGATTCCTCACTTAGTTTTCTAAATGCGCAGTAATCACAGTTATTAAATCACAGTTTCAGGAGACTACTTGGAATAACAGATTATTAATGTTGTCCTAGAAAACAGGATCTCTAAGTGTGCGGCATTATGAAACAAGATTGCAGCTTGTTAACACATTTGTCCCAAAGCAGGATTTTTAACAAATCACAATTGGTATGAACAGAATCACATATTAGCAAATCTTGTTGTTATTAGATCCTATGAACATGATTTCTAAGTTTCTATGAACATGATTTCTAAGTTCCTATGAACATGATTTCTAAGTGAATACCATTATGATGAGACTGAAATAAATAAACCTAATTGTCATGATATCTAATGCATGATTGGCATGTTATTCCTAAGCATGGTGGCTATTTCACATATAGGAAAAGTAAACCTATAGGCATGATTTCTACCCGTGTCTATACTGAGTATGCATACCCCACCCATTTCACTATCCAACCCCAGAATCGTTTTTACAATCAGTTATTACAGACTAGTGTTAAACGAATTACATAAGTAAATAAGAAAATTAAGAAGTTATACTATAGAGAGCCTACCAATAGGTCCAAGTCTCCAGGTCCTTAATGCCATATGCCATAACCTTTCATAATCCGGGTGTGTCAGAGTTCCTAAGGACCTCAGAGGATCCAGGCAGTGCTCACACCCAGAGGCTGAACTTAAGAAACTAGGAGTAGACTGAGATGTGCTAATAATTTAGGAAGTTTAAGTAAAACAGTGTTGAAAAACAATTTAAGAGAGGAAGGACTTTTAGTAAAGATCAACCTTTTCAGAACAAAGGTTCAATTGACGAAAACAGTTTACCAACTCAAAACAAAACAAAGCCAGCATCACATAAAGGACCCAGGGTGGCCCAACAGTCACAAACAAATGTGAGAAGTTTGAGGGACAAATACACAGCCTGTGAAGCAGGCAGATTCACACATAGACACATAATCCAAGGGTTCCTAAGGATTCAGGGGAGGTCAGGGATATGACTAAATGTCAAGTTAGAGCAACATATCAACCAAACCACTGATATCACGATTGAATTTAACATATTAGTCATAGGCATGGAGATGCATATAAAGAATAGAGGCTGAGTGCAGAGAGACACATTGATCATTTAAGGTAAAGTGAAAATAGACATGTAAAGGGGATTCAGAATTCTAATTGCATGTTAGACAGCAGAACCACAAGTAGAAACATATCAGGAATACAAGGTACTGAACTATCAATAGAAACATGTTGGTTTGATGACTGAAGCTTAAATCAGAACATACCAGTATGCTGAAGAAAGCAGTAATACAAGCAAGGATAGGAGATGCACAGTAATCAGCCTTGGCTTACCACCGGCTCACTTAAAGTAATAGCAAGTAGCATAGAATAGAGGATGAAGAGAGCATGGAACCCTTTTATTTTTGTAAAAAAGAGTGCACAAATCAGTTTTTGTATCCATCTGTCTGTGTCTGTGTAACAAATGAATAGAGTGTATATATAGTTTTTCTTTTCTTAAAAACATTAGTAAATAAGGTGTAGATCAAAGTCAAGCAGCAATTAAAGGAATCAGAATCAATTAACAGGAACTAAGTCTAAGTACTCCGTCTAATTAAGGGAGTCAACTTCAAACGGTAAAGATAAGTGACCAAATAAGGAAAGAAATCCATGGTTGGCATGTAATACATAAGAAAATATTTCAAACTAATACAAATATAGGGCAGGTAATTATGCTAGATACATAACATATCAATTAAGGAATGTCCTAAGAATTGGTGTGACAACATAATTGGCTATGAAAATAAGTAGGGAATGATGAAAATCAACAGGAAATACTCGAATGAGGTTCAAATTACAGGAAACTAGCATCACCTAAGGAAAGTATCCCGTATGACTGGAATACCACATAGGAAAATAATCTCAGCATACAGAACAAGCAATTGGTCTAGGTTTAGAAAATTCTAGTTAAAAATCGATTAAACAGTAGAATTAATCAAATAAGGCAAGTGAATAACTCATGAGTCAAAATCGGTAGTGTATTACCTTAAGAGATCAGTGAAGGATACTAATCCGAGGGAATCAAGGATTCAAATAAGGCCAGTATCAGCTAAAGGAAAAATAACACGAATTAAACAGATAATGTTCAAGAGCTCTGAAACCCTAGCAATCTCAGTAAAATAAAATCATACAAGCTAGGGATTCATGTATATTACAGGGTAAACATGGAGGCACGTAGAGAGAGTAAGAAAGTCAAAAACATATACGAACACCATAGGGTAAAATTTCAGAGAATCATAAAGCTCGGCAGTACATATGCAAACATGTATTCAAAGACTCAAGGTTTAGGGCGAAAGATTAGGGTTTTCTTTACACAACTCAGATAAAAAGAGAGACTTCAATAAAATCATTAAACACAATAGGAACCTTAAGAGAATACTGGAAAATCGTATGAAAACCATTTAAAAGAAAGGGTTATGAAACCCTAGTTTGAAGATGAAAGATCGTTTAAAATAGGAAGGTTCTTCAAAGAAAAATATGTAAAACGCTTCATGATATACATAGATCTAAGGCAGATCTAGAAGAAATCGGAAAGATATTAGGAGTTAGGGTTTCATGGAACCCAGAGAAACAAGAAAAACCTTAAAGATGTCGACGTCGTTAGCCGGAAAAGTCGTAGCTCTTACTCAGACGGCCGGAGGTGGCCAGAAAATGGCATGAGGGACCATGAGGGGTGAGTGAACCGCTCCAGGTTTTCCTGAGGGCCTTAGGGTGTCATTAGACCGGTGTAGGGCGAACGAGTAACCAGGAGATGATGGGAGGCCATAGTTTCCGGCGAGGGGACCGGCCGGAGAAGACGAACAAGCTTCATTAGAAGAGGGAAGCAAGGGAAGGTTCTAGAGAGAACCAGAGAGGAATAGAGAGAGAAAGAGAGATGGGAAATGAGAGGTCGGAAGGGGGGGGGGGGGTAATTGGGGTTTAATTATGGTAACAGATATCTGGGCCGTTGATCTAATTTGATCAACAACTCAGATTGATTTGGGGTTGGGCCGGGTATTTAATTGTTCTGGGCTGGGTGTTCAATTGGGTTAATTAATTAGGTGGGTTGGGGCTGAAATTAGGCTAGAATTTAAATAAATGTGGCTAAACGTAAAATATCCCTTACAATAGATAAATAATTAATAAAAATAGCTAATAATTATATAAAATGAGATTAAGGCTAAATAAATGAAATTAAGATGATTAACTAATATAAAATGACTAGTTATTGATTTTACAATGGTATAAAATGTACAAGTATGCTATAATTGCAGAAAAATTGCTGTAATTAGCTAAATAATGCCAAATTGGCTAATTTATAAAATAATTAACTTCTAATGGTATTAAATAGGATTATGAATAATATATTGAGAAGAGAAACATCTTGAAATTATTTATAACACCATTTATGAATAATTATTGAATATGAAATATTAAATAGACAGGAAAATAATTTGATAGAAATATGGAAAATTATGAAAAAATACCAATTATTATAAAGAGTGATTTTGAAGGTATATATGCAAGCTTAAAAATAATTTGAGGAAAAATTGGGTATCAACAATATGTATCTGCAGTCTAGATATCTTTTGATCTCATCAATTTCTACACCAGTGTCTGTACATTCTACAGTTGTTGTTGCTCTATCGAATCCTTTATTGACATATTTGAACGGGTACTTCACCAACCTTGAGTAATTGCATAGCTCAACATTTATATGTGCATCAAATTCCTATTATAAGGTACGACATATATTTGTTGTCTAATAAGACACCATTTTTCTTGACCTGAGTACCCGTGTTACTTCTCTTATAAATTGGAAATCCATCCCATCAAAAGTTGTTCTTTCGTTGAATTTTTTGGAAAATGCTTGGTACACTTTCCTTGCTTCATACATGGGCATTGGCGATTGAGTTTTCTACAGGGTCCATGCACCATGTAGTTCTTGACGGCATTATAACCGTCGGGATCAACCTCCAAATCAGGTATTTCTGGTGTTAATTTATCAATATGGTCCGTGGAGGGACTCTTTAATGTGGGATGCCGGAAGAGCAGTGTAAGTGCGTGAGGAAGTCCTATTTTCTGAAACTCAATTGTATATAGACCTACAAAATTAATGATATATGGTGATAGTTAGGATGTAAGAAAATTAATAATCATACCATCATTTATTCAAAGCATAAAGCTGACTTTCTTTTTAAATATTCATCAAAGTAGAACTTTTAAATTCCTATTAATAGTTTATTACGGAGAATTATAATTCTGTTAACTAAATCAAACCTTAATATTTTTTGTTGTGTATCTATTGAATTTCTTCGTACTTGAGAAAGATAAAGCAAACAAATTAAAGATAAAAGTAAACAAACATATTGTTAAGGTGAAAGATGGCCATAGATTATTATATGCAAGGGGGAGGTTTAATCATAATGAAGTGCCGAACAAAATAAATCCTTTAGAATAAAATAAAATTGGTTTTCATGATACAGATTTAACCGCAAAAAGACATATTACTAATACTCATTTCGTGCAATTTTATTGATAGATGAGTGATGCCTGCAAAGAGTATGTAATGATGAGGAACTTACAGGCGATTATTTTTCCAAAAGGTTGTTGCTTTTTCAAATCTTGCACTAGTTAGAACAATTTTATCTGGAAAACTCTGCATATGATGTCAACCCGGCTATCATCGCCCTCTTGGTTACTTAAGTGGCGCATTTAATTTATTTCTGGCCACTTTGGGTTGCAAGTGAAAGTAAGAAAAAATTCGGATTTCCAGCCCACCTACAAATCGCCATTGCATCTGATAATTTATATGGGGACCCCTAGTGTGTGATGAAGGCAGGATAATAGTTTTTCCTACCATTGAACAATCATAATCTCCTCTAAGAACATCATCCATTAATCCAGCGGAAAGATCAACTTTGATTTTTTTTTATTATTTCGGATATAGCGGAATCTTTCTTCTTATTGCCATGTAACCGTCAACGATATACTGCTGCAATAGTGTGCCTGCTAGTAGAAGAGTTTGTCCCTCATTAAGTCTTTGCTGTATCCTGAAACAATGGAATTTTCTCATTGTTAATTTTTCTCGCTTGGAATTTCTGTTGTTTACGTCTGCCAAAAGAATTCCAAGTCTATATCTGTCTTCGCCATATAGGTGTATCAATGGGTACGTCATAGACATGAAACTTGGGTGTAAATCCGTGATTCTTTGAAGTCCCTTTTTCTGATGTTCTACAATAACATCTCGTTTGAAGTTTTCTTCAGTAAGATCACCAACGATTAATCCTGCAACTTCAGAGGCTGTGGGTATATTGTATTGTTGACCATCTCTTGTCCTGTCAGATAGTAGCCGTAGACGAAACACTGATTCTGGATGCTCTCTATATCTATCCCTAGCCATCCTAAATGTTTTTACCTTAATGTTATGCTCATCTAACATTTGGATAATTCATGAACAACCTTGGGATCAATATTTTCTTGCAACAATCAACTCATTCTGTTACTTATCTCATTATCAGTATCGTGTATATAAAGCTGAGCAAACTGTGGCTTCTTCCTAATTTCTGGTAGCAAAGAGCCTATGTGATGGTAATTCTCACCGCTCAGCCTGAAAACATATGGCCCCTTCGAACGATTAATAGATCCATCAATTCCCCCCCTATAGATGTGAATGCGAACATCGAGTTATAAGCCATGATATTTTTTTGAAAGTTGATACCTAGTTGTCCAGAATCTGCTCCCAAAATATATTTGAGATAGGGTGGTTGTTCAGTCAGTAACGGTAGCTGTACGCAGCCTTCCAAACAACACAATGAGAATTTAGGGTGTGATGTCTGTGTAGTTTTTCTTGTTCGTTCTTCATACAATAATATAACACCACAATATTGGCATGTGTATAGGGGGGCCAAAATTCCAAGTTCTTGCATAATGACCTGTCAAGTTCAAAATTTTTAATATCAATATACGCATTTTATAATGCGATTTTTCTATTTTGACACATCAACGAAAATTAAAAGTAACAACTTTGGCACTATTGTAAAGGACTAAAGTTTGGTAAAGAATAACATACCATTTTTTTGAGGCAACACATGTCTCCCTTCGAAGTTGATTAACTTCATCAATTTTGTGAATCTTTTCACCAAATATAGAAACATAACTATTTTCTTTCTTGGGTGATACTTGTATTTCTTTTCAATTAATGAGACTTATAAATATCTTCTTAATTGTGAATCGTGTAACTGTAACATGTTCTAGTTCAAATCTATATGGATTATTATTTTCTTTTGTGTTCTTATGCCTTTATGTATATGTTAAAAAGTATTCTAACCATTTGGGATGTTTGAAACTTCTATCTTACAAGTTTCTGTGAAAAGAAAGAGCAATATTGAAAAGTTCAGTAATTATGTATAAGCCAAATGCAATACCAACAGCAGCACGATTGAAGTTAAAGGGTGCAAATAGATAGATCAACTGCATAGCCACAACCGCAGCGGCTGAGCCGATATCCACTAAATTCCTCTGCGTACCAAAAATTACATTCCTAGGCTGCTTCACCACTACATCAGAAAACAAAATTTTGTTAAAGCTTGACTTTTTTTTTCATTTTCCGATATCGACGTCGACGCTGCATTTACAATGCCTATAAATTGATTCTCAACAATTTTACTGAAGAATTCAATCCTCATTTCAGGATCATATAAATATCTACCTTATTTTGTTGTCTCTTTTGACTTGGTTAATGGACGCAGTTTGATATGTGCATTTCAATTAAGTGACTATTAGCTTTGGGGACAAAGTTGTAGTATACTAAGTTTTACTAATTGTTCAACTCATAAACTGATTTTTTGCTTTGGGACAGAAAATAGAGGAAGTAAATAAATTGTCAAAGGATTGTTTCATCAAGAGAATTTATCCATCGTGTACAGTAATTAATGCTTTCTTGACGAATTCAATACACTTAAATTGGAGGAGAAGCGACGACATTCGCTCCAAAACCATGAGTTTCCAATTTAACTGTCATTGCACCGAAAATATAAGTTAGAAATCTAGTCAATGGATGTAACTAATAATATATCTGCAAGAAACTACTCTGGTGCTTTGCCATATCAAAGACGCAGAAATAAAATCAAAACAAACTTCGGGACATAGTTGACAAACTGAACTCAAGTTTTTTGAGCGATAGCCAGCACTTTTCTTCTTCTAAAGTGGTGTGTATGACCAACAACTTTGACAGGGTTCTTCGCAGTCTTACAAACAACCAAACAAAAAACTAAAAAAAGGACCAAACAGTTTTATTTAAGCACACTCAATATGCTAGAAGCAACGCTAAAGACTCTACTATTAGCATTTATCGATGTCTTCATCACTAAACTCATCGTTGTCTATGATTATGTTTCTCCTATTTCTACTCGTAACACCATCATTGGCATGTTGATCTTCAACAGAGTCTTCCAAGTTATCGAATGAGACATCAGCAGCCTGTTTGGTTTTGAAAAAGAAAAGTTCACATATCTATTAAACAAGTCCAATTTTAAACCTGAAAAGATAGTTTATTCACATACCTATTAAATCGTAAATCAACTTACCTTTTTTTAATTAATCTTTTTGTTTTCTGCTCCGTTGGTTCATTTTCATCCTCCGATAAGCTTTTTCCCTGCAAAAACAACAAAAATAAAGCTTATTGATATATATATAAGTCCAATATAACTATGGATTAAAAGTTTCATATATACACCTTCTTATCTTTCCTCGATTGGTATTGCATTTTCAAATTCTCAACTGGAACGAAAACCTTTGATACGGTAAAATTTTCAAGCTTGGATTCTTTTTTGCAAAGGCTTTGGATTTGGGGAGGTACATCATTGGTATCTGATGACAACATGTTTAACAACTTGTGAGCTGATGTATTAAGTAACTTCTCTGCAATAACATTAAATGGGACAACACTGCTCTCCCCAGTTTTGTCTTTGACTTTTTGGTGTATCTTATACCTTGTTTTACATAATAAGTTAGTTTAAATGACAACATGAATCAAACTCACATTACATATTAGTTCCTTACTTCACCAAAGGAAACTTGCATTCTTTGTTGCAGATAGGGCAATTATAGACACCATTTGAAGGTTCGATCTTCTTTGAGCACGAATTGCATGAAATACAGTACCAATCAAAATGGTTGTCTATTTTTGTAATCTCTCCCCTCATGGTAACAATGTATTCCTACCATTAAAAAAAATTTGTATTAGAAGCATCTTGTAAATTTGAGAGACAGAAAACTCAAGAAGCAAAATAGGGAAAGAACCTCTAATTTAGGACTGCAGTCACAATCCAACAACTCCTTGATGTCCGTCTTGTTCAAAAACATCTCTTCCTCAATAGGAATGCTATTAATATTAGAGCGTTCAATAGTTTCTACTCCAGCAGTCAGGGTTGCAAACTTTTAGATCAAAGAAGTTATGTATACATTGAGATTTACATATATTTTGCTTGCATAGCTGGCGGTGAAGCTAATCTCACCTATTGCGAATGCAATAATGAATAGTTTTATTCTAATATTCAAAGTAACAGAATATATAACTTTAACCATTAAATCTAAAATAATTACCACGGAATTCTTTAACTGTTGCTGCGGTTACTATCACGATGTACGGTCCAGAATCCTTCTTGTACAAACAAGGATCGAATTTCTCACTAAATTCTTTCCATAAAGTAATTTTTGATTTGACAGAACTACAACAGAAAGATGGATTGAGGAAGAGTCCTTGATACATAATAGGAAATGAAAGTTCTAGAGGATTTACAAATTAGAGGAACATAAAATGAAAGGCGACTCACTAATTAGTAACAATTTGAATGTCCCCCTTTTCCACCTCAAAGTTTGTTCATAAATTTTTTAATTTTTACTTGAAAATGCAGTTTGAAAATTTTCGAAAATTTGAAAACCTCCAAAAAATTGTTTTTCAAACATTTCATTCAAATCACTCACAAAACGTCAAATACAACCCAAACTGAGATTTATGTTCAAACACAACTCTAAATTTCAAATACCATTTTTATTAAAAAAAAATTCGCCATTTTTTGGAACCAATATATCTGTCTATAGCTCAACAAAAAGGAATAACATCTTCAAAAACTTAAAAAATACCCTGCTCAAACAGTCAATAGCTGAGAAAATAACAAGTACTAATCCAAAAGCTTAAACACAGAAACAGACTGGACCTATAAATTAAACCACAAACATATTGGATTACATGCTTACAGTATCTGGCAAGGTTCAGAACACGAAAAAATGACTGAACACTAAAATAACTTAGGAAAAGGGGTCACATTATTTGAAGTAACTTAGTTTAATATTATTACTAACTGAGATCATGTAGTCACATAGAAAGCAGGATAATGCTGAGGATTGAAACAGACTATTCGAACAAAGCATAGGGAATAGATGTCATGACCCAAATCCTAATTTAGGTCGCGATGGCGCCCAACAGCGGGGGTAGGCAAGCCAATATGAATTTCACTAGGTGTTACCCTTCCCATTTGATTAAACAAGTCACTATTTATCAGTCTAAGACAACTAAACATGATGATAGCTAGATATGAAAATAAAATCATAACAATACATGGCCAAAATAAAGCATGTGTATGAATATACAGCCCGAAATCCAAAATATACACTACGTGTGTGCCAGGAACTAGTGTCACGAGTGTCACGGGAAACTATCGGGATATACAAGATACATATAGATACAAATCCACAGTCTGGATGAAATAGACGGGGAAAAATAACAAAAGGAACTTCAGGGTGCTGCTAGGAGGTCGCCAGGAAGAGCAGCTCACCGTGAAGTCTAATCGCACAAATCAGTATCTAGCACCGGCCTGATAATCAGATGTACCAGCCTCCGGNTCTAAACTCGAAGGGGTAGTGACGAGAGGTCGACTAGATACTCACTAAGGTCCAGCAATATAATATAAAAAGAGATGTGGCTAAAACAGTAGGCATGTGAAGCAGAAATCAACAAGTACATAAGCAAATAATGTAATCCAAGTAACAGCTGAAAATGACATGCAAGTGCCAAACCTCCATTTACACAATACCTGCCAATCCCACTATGTGCGACTCAGACTCAAGTGATAATACAATACCAGAGCAAGACAACCCTCCAGAGTCATAAGGGTGGTCATAAGGACTGAGGTCATAAGCTATCCACGATTGCGAATCATACATGCGACTCGTGTGCTGACTCGATAATGATAAGCTCCCCACGATCGCGAATCTTACCTGCGACTCGTGTGCTGACTCGATATTGATACGCTACCCACGATCGCGAATCTTACCTGCAACTCGTGTGCTGACTCGATGATGATAAGCTCCCCACGATCGCGAATCTTACCTGCGACTCGTGTGCTGACTCGATAATGATAAGCTCCCCACGATCGCGAATCTTACCTGCGACTCGTGTGCTAACTCGATAATGATGAATGCATATTGATATATATATAGGTTTATATGTGTACCGACTCAACAGTGAACCCAACAGGACCGTGCCAATACCACTGTAGCCAACTGGGATTGAAATCATAATATTTCACCTTTCCATGTCATCTCAACAACAATCACAACTTACAATACATACAAGGTACAAATAAGGCACATAGAGGCATGCTCGTGAATCCTAAAGCTACCCGACATAGCAATATAGTCGTCACGTACGGACTCTAATCACTTGGTACGTACGCGGCCCCACAACATGTACTCATAACAAATAAGGAACCTATGGAGATTTTTCCCCCTTACGAGGTCTGAAAGAAGACTCACCTCGTGACGAAATCACTCCTCGAATCAAGGATGCGCCCGCTATCTCCGAAGTCTACCCTCGACGGCTCACAACTAGCCAAATATATAGCGTAATTGAATCAATTTAAGTACGAATAAAGAAGAATCAACCAACAAACCCAAAATTAGGCATTCTTGAAGGATTTTGGAATTTCAACCGCGGGCCCACGCGCTCGGATTTGGAAAATTCTTGAAGGAATCACTTACCCGAAGCCTAAGGATCATGATTATGTGATTTATACTTGAATTCATAACAAGAATTGAATAGTTCACCGAATTCCCAAAAATCCTATTTACTAACCCAAGATATAGGTTTTACTAAGATTTAGTAGCTAATTCCCTTGTTAATTCACATATTAGACAAGACAAACGGAGTGAAATTACTCACTTTTGGTGGACTTGGTCGTGGGAAGGTTCTCCCCAAGCTTGAGAGCTCTTTAATGGAGGTTGAGTGAGAAAAAGAAGAAGGAAAATCCGTGTTTTGACATTTAAATACAAGCTGCCTACAGGGGCTTCCACACCTGCGACCCTAGGACCGCACCTGCGAGAAAATGGCCGCACCAGCGGGAAATGGCCGGGGGAGCTGGGTTCGCACCTGCGGAGTTGGGGGCCGCACCTGCGGTCCCGCTCCTGCGGAAAATGGTCCGCACCTGCGGAAGTTGCGCACCTGCGAGGTTGGGACCGCAGGAGCGGTCCCGCACCTGCGGCTGGGCAACCGCACATGTGGTCACACCAGCTACAGCTGCACCAATAGTGTTTTTTAGCTGGTTTTTGGCCTCGAGCGGGGTCCGGGAGGCACCTGGGTCCACCTGATCCCCCGTACAAATATACCAACAAGTCCCAAATTATTATACGGACTTGCTCGAGCCCCCGGAACACTCAAAACAACGCTAAAACTCAAAATCACATCCCAAAACCCCTGAATTCATAACTTAAAACTTTCAAACTCTAGATTTCTATAATGATGCGCCGAACCAACCTATACAACTCGGAATGACTTCAAATTTTGCAGATAAGTCATAAATGACCATACGGAACTATTCCTAGTCCCGGGATTCCGTTCGGACATCATAAAATAACGTCCCAGACCAAATTTCAAACATAAGGAAATCCCGATTTCCATTTCGGGCGCCGAAATGCTCCCGGGTCATCGATAACGCGAGCCGAACATACACCCAAGTCCGAAATCATCATTCGGAGCTACTGGATCTGTCAGAACTCGATTCCGAGATCGTTTGCTCAAAATGTTGACCGAAGTCAAACTTGGCCAAATAGGCCAACCTTAAAGAACCAGGTATTCCTAAATCACTCAAATCATTCCCGAATCCCGAACCACCGTCCCTGCAAGTCATAAAGCATGAATAGCCTCTATGGAAGGTTTAATTTAAGGGAACGAGATCCTAATACGCAAAACGATCGGTCGGGTCATTACATTCTCCCCCTCTTAAAAAAACGTTCGTCCTCGAACGGGTCTAGAATCGTACCTGGAGTGGTGAATAGCTGTGGATATCTGCTCCGCATGTCCTCCTCGAACTCCCAAGTTGCCTCCTCAACTAGTTGGCCCCTCCACCGAACCTTAACCGCAGAAACTGTCTTGGACCTCAACTGGTAGTCCTGTCTATCAATAATAGCTACTGGCTCCTCCTCGTAGCCCCACTTCCCATGTAACTGAATCATGCTGTAATCAACTACATGGGAGAAGTCGGCGTGATACCTCCGAAGCATGGATACGTGGAAAACCGGGTGAACTCCTGATAAGGATGGAGGTAAAGCAAGCTCATAAGCGACCTCTCCGACTCCCCTCAACACCTCGAATGGACCTATAAACCTGGGGCTCAGCTTGCCCTTCCTCCCGAATCTCATGATACCCTTCATCGGCGAAACCTTCAGCATAACCTTATCTCCCTCCATAAATGCTACATCACGTGCCCGCTGATCTTCACCCTATCCAAAGCATCTCTCACCAAATCTGTGCCATATAATTTGGCCTCGCCAGGCTCATACCACCCGATAGGAGAACGACATCGTTGACCATATAAAGCCTCGAATGGAGCCATCTCGATGCTGGACTGATAACTGTTATTGTATGCAAACTACGCCAAAGGCAAGAATTGGTCCCACTGACCGCCAAAATCAATCACACAAGCCCTGAGCATATCCTCCAAAATCTGAACTGTACGGTCTGACTGGCCATCAGTCTGAGGGTGAAATGCTGAACTGAGGTCTATCCGAGTGCCCATCTCACTGTGCAAAGCCCTCCAGAAGTACGAAGTGAATTGAGGACCTCGATTTGATATAATAGACACCGGCACACCATGCAATCGGACTATCTCTCAAATATAAATCTGAGCCAGCCTCTCTGTAGTATAAGTAGTAGCCACAGGAATAAAATGCGCCGATTTGGTCAATCTATCCACAATGACCCAAACCGCGTCAACCTTTCGCAAAGTCCGAGGCAACCCAATCACGAAGTCCATAGTGATGCGCTCCCATTTTCACTCAGGAATGGGCATCTGCTGAAACAAGCCTCCTGGCCTATGGTGCTCGTTCTTGACCTGTTGACAATTGAGACACCTAGCCACATACTGCACTATATCCTTCTTCATCCGCCTCCACCAATAATGCTACTTCAAATCATGATACATCTTCGTCGCTCCTGGATGAATAGAATATCGAGAACTGTGCGCCTCTGCGAGAATCTTCTCCCTCAGGCCATCAATATCAGGAACACACAATCGGCCTTGGAGTCTCAGAACACCATCCTCACCCAAGGTAACCTCCTTGGCCCTACCCTGGACCACCGTATCCCGAAGCTATGCAAGACGTGGATCATCAAACTGTCGAGCCTTAATCTCCCCCAACAATGAAGACTGAGCAACTACATGAGCCAAAACTCGACGAGGCTCCGAAAGGTCCAATCTCACAAGGCGATTGGCCAAGGACTGAATGTCCAAGGCTAAAGGTCTCTCCTCAGCTGCAATGTAGGCCAAGCTACCCATACTCGCTGCCCTCCTGCTCAAAGCATCTGCTACTACATTCGCCTTGCTCGAGTGATACAAAATAGTGAGATCATAGTCTTTTAACAACTCAAGCCATCTCCGCTGCATCAGATTAAGGTCCCTCTGCTTAAACAAATGTTGCAAACTGCGGTGGTCAGTGTAGACCTCACATGACACACCATACAAATAGTGCCGCCAAATCTTCAAAGAATGAACAATCGCCGCCAACTCTAAGTCGTGCACAGGATAATTCTTCTCATGAACCTTCAGCTGGCGCGAAGCATAAGCAATAACCCTGCCATCCTGCATCAACACACATCCCAACCCGACACGTGAAGCGTTGTAATATACAGTATACATCCCAGACTCAGAAGGCAATGATAGAACTGGTGCTGAGGTCAATGCTGACTTGAGCTTTTGAAAGCTCGCCTCACACTCGTCGGACCATCAAAACTGGGCATTCTTCTGAGTCAATCTAGTCAATGGAGCTGCAATAGAAGAGAATCCCTCCACAAATCGTCGATAATAGCCTGCTAGACCCAGAAAACTCCTGATCTCTGAAGCTGAAGTAGGACGCGGCCAACTCTGAACGGCCTTAATCTTCTGCGGATCAACCTTGATACCCTCTCCGAATACCACATGCCCCAAGAATGCCACCGACTCTAACCAGAACTCGCACTTGGAGAACTTAGCATATAGCTTCTGCTCTCGCAAGGTCTGAAGCACAACTCTCAAATGCTTCTCGTGCTCACCAAGGCTACGTGAGTAGATCAATATATCATCAATGAAGACAATAACGAAGGAGTCGATAAACGGCCTGAACACCATATTCATCAAGTCCATAAATGTTGTTGGGGCATTCGTCAAGCCGAAGGACATCACTAGAAACTCATAATGGCCATATCTAGTGCGAAATGCAGTCTTCAGAACATCAGCAACCCGAATCTTCAAATGGTGATAACCCGATCTCAGATCAATCTTAGAAAACACCCGAGCACCCTGCAACTGGTCAAACAAATCATCAATGCGCGACAGAGGATACTTGTTCTTGATGGTCACCTTATTCAACTGACGATAGTCAATGCACATCCGCATAGACCCATCCTTCTTCTTCACAAATAAGACCGGAGCACCCCACGGTGACACACTCGGCCCGATGAACCCCTTGGCCAACAACTCCTCAAGCTTCTCCTTCAACTCTTTTAGCTCCTTAGGAGCCATACGATAAGGGGGAATGGAAATAGGCTGAGTATCTGGAGCCAAATCAATACAAAAGTCTATATCTCGATCTGGAGGCATGCGTGGAAGATCTGAAGGAAACACATCTAGGAACTCTCGAACAACGACACTGAATGAATGGTGGGAGACTCGGCGGTGGTGTGCCGCACAAAAGCAAGGTAATCTAAGAAACCCTTCTCGACCATGTGCCGAGCCTTCATATAGGAAATGACCCGACTGAATGCACTAGCTGAAGAACCCCTCCACTCTAACCTCGGCGACTCAGGCATGGCTAATGTAATTGTCTTGGCATGGCAATCCAACACAGCATGATAAGGAGATAGCCAATCCATGCCCAAAATAACCTCGAAATCAACCATATCGAGTAGTAACAGGTCGGCTCTGGTCTCAAGCCCACAGAAGGTAATCACACAAGATCGGTAGGCCCGGTCTACTACCACAGAATCGCCCACAGGAGTGGGCACGTACAAAGGAGACCCCAAGGACTCACGAGGAACATCCAGAAAATGAGAAAATAATGCGGAAACATATGAGTACGTAGACCCTGGATCAAATAACACTGAAGCCTCCCTACCACAGACTGGAATAATACCTATAATCACGGCGTCTGAGGCCACTGCGTCTGATCTAGACGGAATAGCATAGAATCTGGCTGTAGCACCTGAAGATTGAGCTCCCCCAGAACGAGCTGAAGCTGACTGACCCCCTCCTTACTGGACTTCCCCCTCTAGGACGGCCCCTGCCAACCTGACCCCCACCCCTAGGTGGTCGAACTGCTGGTGCTGAAATCATAGGTTGGTGACTCTGTTGTACGGCCTTGCCCCGATAGTGGGAGCAATCCCTCCTCACGTGTCCTAAGTCCCCACACACGTAGCATCTCAAATGTGACATATCCTGTTGTTCTGTGGAGTAAGAGTCCCGAATAGCCAGAGTGTGATGAGAATCACCTAACACAACACTGAAATCGGAACCGGAGGTTATCTGACGGCTGGAGTAACCACTGGATGAACTGTGGATGGCTGGAGGACGGTAGGAGCGCTCTAGCATGGCATTGAACTGAGGCCTCGCTGGAACACCCATGGGAGGTGGTGGAGGTGTTGTATATGAAGGCCTAGCAAACTGATCGCCTCCGAACTGACCCCTTCCCCTAGCTGGAACACCCCTGAAGTCACCTGAGAATCTGGCCCTCTTGTCCTGCTGACCCTGCAGACCCTACTCCCTGCTCCTCAGTCGGTAACCCTCAATCCGTCGAGCTATCTCGACTACAAGCTGGTACGGGGTACCCATCTCTACCTCTCTGACCATAGAGGTCCTGATACCTGGGTGTAACCTACCACAAAACGCCGCACCCTCTCGGCATCGGTGGGCAATATCATGAGAGCATGGCGGGATAACTCTGAAAATATTTCCTCATAATCAGTCACGGACATTTGCCCCTGCTCTAACCGCTCAAACTGACCCCGAAGCTCCTCCCTCTCAGAAGGCAGAATTTATCTATCCAGAAATAGATGAGTAAACTGACTCCACGTGATAGGAGAAGAATCCGCTGGCCTGCTAAGAACATATGACTGCCACCAGCGGTGAGCTCGACCCTCAAGCTGAAATGTAGTGAAGTCTACCCCAAGCGACTCCAATATCCTCATATTGTGTAGTCTGTCCCTGCACCTGTCAATGAAATCCTGGGCATCCTCGCCCCGCTCACCCCCGAAGACTGGAGGGCAAAGCCGGGTCCATCTATCTAGCATCTTCTGCTTGTCGCCCTCTGGAACTGGCCTGGGATTTGGCTGTGCTACTATAGGCTGAACTCCACCCACGGGCGGTGTACCCAGAGTGTGATGTGTTGCTGCCTGTCCGGTGGCCTGAGCGGTAAGGGTCTGAACTCCCCCTCTCGCCTGGGAAGTGGCAGGATCTGCTGGAAGTACGCCTGCCTGGGACATGGTTTCCATGAATCTCAACATGCGTTCCATGACCTCCTGGAAGCCTGGCGCCGTCATAAAGTCCGTTGGAGCAGGAGCAACGGGAGGCAACTCATCCCGCTCCTCGATAATAGGATCCTCAAGTGGTGCAACTAGTACAGCTCTGGGACGCCCTCGTCCCCTACCTCGGGCAGGTGCCCTACCCCTGCCCCTACCACGGCCTCAAGCAGCGGGGGTAGCAGCCTCTTCCGGATCAGGAGCATGAGAAGTACGCGTCCTCACCATCTGTGAGAGAGTAGAAGATCAAATTTGAGTACATCATCGGTTGCACGATATGATATGAACAAAGAGGAGTTTCTTAACACCCTATAGCCTCCTGAAGATAAGTACAGACGGCTCCGTACCGATCCGCAAGACTCTACTAGATCTGCCCGTGACTCGTGAGACTACGTGAACCTAAGGCTCTGATACCACCTTGTCACGACCCAAACCCTAATTTAGGTCGCGATGGCGCCCAACAGTGGGGTTAGGCAAGCCAATATGAAATTCACTAGGTGTTACCCTTCCCATTTGATTAAACAAGTCAATATTTATCAGTCTAAGACAACTAAACATGATGATAGCTTGATATGAAAATAAAATCATAACAATACATGGACAAAATAAAGCATGTGTATGAATATACAGCCCGAAACCCAAAATATACACTACGTGTGTGCCAGGAACTAGTGTCACGAGTGTCACGGGAAACAATCGGGATATACAAGATACATATAGATACAAATCCACAGTCTGGATGAAATAGACGGGGAAAAATACAAAAGGAACTTCAGGGTGCTGCTAGGAGGTCGCCAGGAAGAGAAGCTCACTGTGAAGTCTAATAAGACAAATCAGTATCTAGCACCGGCCTGATAATCAGATGTACCAGCCTCCGGACCTGTACAATCAAGTACAGAAGAAGAAGAAGTGCAGCATGAGTACATAAATAAATATGTACCCGGTGAGTATCCCGTCTAAACTCGAAGGGGTAGTGACGAGAGGTCGACTAGATACTCACTAAGGTCCAGCAATATAATATAAAAAGAGATGTGGCTAAAATAGTAGGCATGTGAAGCAGAAATCAACAAGTACATAAGCAAATAATGTAATCCAAGTAACAGCTGAAAATGACCTGCAAGTGCCAAACCTCCATTTACACAATACCTGCCAATCCCACTTTGTGCGATTCAGACTCAAGTGATAATACAATACTAGAGCAAGACAACCGGCCGAAGTCATAAGGGTGGTCATAAGGACTGAGGTCATAAGTTATCCACGATCGCTAATCATACCTGCGACTCGTGTGCTGACTCGATAATAATAAGCTCCCCACGGTCGCGAATCTTACCTGCGACTCGTGTGCTGACTCGATAATGATAAGCTACCCACGATCGTGAATCTTACCTGCGACTCATGTGATGACTCGATGATGATAGGATCCCCACGATCGCGAATCTTACCTGCGACTCGTGTGCTGACTCGATATAAATGATAAGATACCCACGATCGCGAATCTTACCTGCGACTCGTGTGCTGACTCGATAATGATAAGCTCCCCACGATCACGAATCTTACCTGCGACTCGTGTGCTGACTCGATAATGATAAGCTCCCCACGATCTCGAATCTTACCTGCGACTCGTGTGTTGACTCGATAATGATGAATGCATATTTATATATATATATATATATATATATGTTTATATGTGTACCGACTCAACAGTGAACCCAACAGGATCGTGCCAATACCTTTGTAGCCAACTGGGATTGAAATCAAAATATTTCACCTTTCCATGTCATATCAACAACAATCACAACTTACAATACATACAAGGTACAAATAAGGCACATAGAGGCATGCTCGTGAATCCTAAAGCTACCCGACATAGCAATATAGTCTCCACGTACAGACTGTCATCACTTGGTACGTACGCGGCCCCCACAACATGTACTCATAACAAATAAGGAACCTATGGGGACGTTTCCCCCTTACGAGGTTGGAAAGGAGACTCACCTCGTGACGAAATCACTTCTCGAATCAAGGATGCGCCCGCAATCTCCGAAGTCTACCCTCGACGGCTCACAACTAGCCAAATATATAGCGTAATTGAATCAATTTAAGTTCGAAGAACAAGAATCAACCAACAAACCCAAAATTAGGCATTCTTGAAGGAATTTGGAATTTCAACCCCAGGTCCACGCGCTCGGATTTCGAAAATTCTTGAAGGAATCACTTACGCGAAGCCTAAGGATCATGCTTATGTGATTTATACTTGAATTCATAACAAGAATTTAATAGTTCACCAAATTCCCAAAAATCCTATTTACTACCCCAAGATCTTGGTTTTACTAAGATTTAGTAGCTAATTCCCTTGTTAATTCACATATTAGACTAGACAAATGGAGTGAAATTACTCACCTTTGCTGGACTTGGTCGTGGGCAGGTTCTCCCCAAGCTTGAGAGCTCTTTAATGGAGGTTGAGTGAGAAAAAGATGAAGGAAATCCGTGTATTGACATTTAAATACAGGCTTCCTACAGGGGTTTCCGCACCTGCGACCCTGGGACCGCACCTGCAAGGAAATGACCGCACCAGTGGGAAATGGCCGGGGGAGCTGGGTTCGCACCTGCGGAGTTGGGGGCCGCACCTGCGGTCCCGCTCCTGCGGAAAATGGTCCGCACCTGCGAGGCTGGGACCGCATGAGCGGTCCCGCACCTGCAGCTGGGCAACCGCACCCTACGGTCACACCAGCTACAGCTGCACCAACAGTGTTTTTAGCTGGTTTTTGGCCTCGAGCGGGGTCTGGGAGGCACCTGGGTCCACTCGAGCCCCCGTCCAAATATACCAACTAATCCCAAATCATTATATGGACATGCTCGAGCCTACGGAACACTCAAAACAACGCTAAAACTCAAAATAACATCCCAAAATTCCTGAATTCATAACTTAAGAGTTTCAAACTCTAGATTTCTATAATGATGCGCCAAACCAACCTATACAACTCGGAATGACTTCAAATTTTGCAGACAAGTCATAAATGACCATACGAAACTATTCCTGGTCCTGGAATTCCGTTCGGACCTCGATAGCATAAAATCACGTCCCATGCCAAATTTCAAACATAAGGAAATCCATTTCGGGTGCCGAAATGCTCCCGGGTCATCGAAAACCCGAGCCGAACATACACCCAAGTCTGAAATCATCATTTGGAGCTACTGGAGTTGTCAGAACTCGATTCTGAGGTCGTTTGCTCAAAATATTGACCAAAGTCAAACTTGGCCAAATAGGCCAACCTTAAAGAACCAGGTGTTCCTAAATCACCCATACCATTCCCAAATCCCGAACCACCCGTCCCCGCAAGTCATAAAGCATGCATAGCTTCTATGGAAGGTTTCATTTAAGGGAACGGGATCCTAATACGCAAAACGACCGGTCGGGTGGTTACAACAAAATAGTAAGAGTTAAGGCATACCAGTTGAGAAGAAAGCAGGTAAGCATGCAATAGCAGTTAAATTCCAGAGAATTAGTGCAGAAATCAGAACAAGAGAATAAAGGGAGAACTTAAGTTTTTGTGAGAACAAGAGAGTTCGAGAGTTGTAGAGTTATTCTAAAGGGAGTGAGGAAGGGGGTTTAAATAGCACTCAATGAAGTAAACAAATAAGGTAATGAACCAATCCTACACAAATAATGTATGGGAATAAATTAACATCAATTAGAGTCGGCATAAATCAGTTAACAAACATAAAATCAGGCTGGCATCAGTTAATAAAATCAATCAGTAGTCAAGTACTAGACTGAATAAGGTAAGAAATAATTCCAAAGTCAATTAGAAGTCGACTTTAATAATCAGAACATAAAATCAGGCTAGTAAGGTTAAGTTAAGGGAAGTAGCACAAATTATTAATCACATATTGGTCCAAATAAGGTAAGAACATGTAAAATCTAATAAGGAAACACCAGTACTAAAGGAAATACTAGTTTCAAACCCTAGTTTAGGAAAGTAAAATCAATTAGCAATTAATCGTCGGAGTTAAAGGCAAACGGGCAGAAACAGTATAATGAACAATTAAATAATCGAAACCCTAAGAAATACAAAGACATATAATAAGTAAAATCAGTCAAAAAATAAGGAAACCCTAACAGACCCAGAGACGAAATATATAAAGGTTAAGAACAGCTTTTTGCAGAAATCTGTTGAAACCAAAACCCTAGTTTTAGGGTAAATAAAATCGGTCATAAAATAATAACAAAATACTATAAGATATAGAAATAGAAGTATTGAAATTTTAAAGGAGAAATACTAAAACAAACATAAAATCGTTTCAGATCTGAAGAGATTTAACCAAAACAATAGCCAGATTCATAAAAAATAAATAGAAGTTGAACCAAATCTGGTTTAAACAAGAGATTTGAAACCCTAAGATACGTAAATATTCGTACTCACATGTATCTGGATGAACATAGACGGAAATATCCGATATATGAGAGACTTTGAACCAGATCTGGTTCGAGTCTCTTGATATTCACTTGCCATTTGAGGCACATGAATCGAGTAACATCAAGATCGGGTAGCCAATAGAGAAACAAAGCCAAATAAGGTAGGGAATCAATGGGGAATCCCATGAACCAAGAAGGGAAAGTGTGACAGCGGGCTAGGGTTTGAGGGTGAAAGAAGTAAGGGAGGAGAGTATCCGAAGACGGCGGGTGGGGGAATAAATGAGTTAGGGTTTGGGGGGTGTTTGGTATATTAAAAAAGGTTGGAGGATTTATGGCCGTTGATCTTCTGAGATCAACGGCCAAGATTAGATTTTAGGTGGGGCGGGTTTAATTGGACGAGTATGGGTATGGATAGTTGGGTTAGTGTATTGGGCATTGGGCTGGGGTAGGTCCGAAAAATCAATTAAAAAGGGCTATGTTTTAAATACCCATTTAAATTAATAAAATAATTTATAAAAATAATTAATAAATGATAAAATGTTTTTTGTATATGATAATGATTTAAAATAATTACTTAATATTATAAAAATATAAAAAGTCATTTTCCGCGTAAATAATGTAATTATTCATATATTGGCTATTATTGCAAAATTATTGCAATTATAGCCTAAAGATACAAATATAATTATGCATAAAATGATTAAAGCTCAATATAAATTTAAATGATAAAAAATTAAGTAATAAATCATTATAAAATTATTTGTGATGCAATTAGTAATTATTTAGATAATAAAATGTTGGAATAAATTAATTAAAATCCTTTAAAAATTATAGAAAATTATGAAAAAATACTAGTGATGCTCATGCACTATTTTGAAAGTATATACGTATATTAAAATATATATGAAAAAATTAGGTATCAACAATGCTCAACATCTGAGGATTGTGTTATA
This sequence comes from Nicotiana undulata, assembly GCA_005239495.1. Lineage (NCBI taxonomy): Eukaryota > Viridiplantae > Streptophyta > Magnoliopsida > Solanales > Solanaceae > Nicotiana > Nicotiana undulata. Next base: position 48,374 of record ML263989.1, on the reverse strand, counting down.
GAGATAAGGGAGGAGAAGCTTTATGTAAAGTTCTCCAACTGTGAGTTTTAGCTCGGTTTAGTGGCGTTCTTGGGGCACGTGGTATCCAGTGAGGGTATTCAGGTGGATCCGAAGAAGAAAGAGGTGGTGCAGAGTTGGACTAGACCGTCCTCATCCACAGAGATATAGGCCACACTCTGGTTTCCGAGATGCCTACATATCCCTGATTTTACAAGAATCGGGTCGTGTATAGTTCTGGACCCACCGGTGGAATAAACCGATGGAGTTCCCACAAGGATGGACACAAGGAATCGGGTCATGTATAGTTAGGATTGAAATAATTTGAAGGGGCTGGAACGGGATAGCTCCTGTTGGGATAACAGTTACTTACCGGGTCCTGCAAATCCACAAAGATATCTTGCGAGCATATGTATGAATTTGCGTAAATTTAGACATGATGCAAATTCCCTTCAGACCATGAAACCTGTCTTTGGACGGTCGTGGATGACGTCCTTAGACCATGACGTCCCGGTCCATGAATTGTGGGATTCGCAGGCCATGAAATGATGTTCTCGGGCCATGAAAATGGTGCCTCCGAACCATGACACCTTTGAATAATGATGTGCAAATTTGAGAGATCCTCAGGCCATGACGTGATGTCTTCTGGCTATGAGGATGGGCCCTTCAAACTATGACGCCTTCGGACAAGTTGGTTACATTTCAGCCCATGAGGTGCAGAGGTATGATGCTAGAGGCAACAAGACAGAGCTTAGTCTTGTGTGAAGTTCAGGGCAGAGCTTAGCCCGATGCAAGAGAGACAATGCTTAGTCTCGTGTGAGATTCGGGACAGTGTTTAGTCCCATGCAAAGAGAAGGAAGTGCTTAGCCTTGTGAAAGTGGAGAGGGAGGGCTTAGCCTCATGCAAGGATTGAGACAGTGCATAGTCTCATACAAAGTGAAGGCGGTGCTTAGCCTTATGCAAGTGGAGAGGCAGGGCTTAGCCTCATGAAAGGATTGAGACAGGGCTTAGTCTCATGCAATTAGAAGGCGGTGCTTGGACTTATTCAAGTGGAGAGGCAGGGCTTAGCCTCATGCAAGGTTCGGGATAGTGCTTAGTCCCATGCAAAAAGAAGACAATGCTTAGCCTTATGCAAGTGGAGAGGCGGGGCTTAGCCTCATGCAAGGATTGATATATGGCTTAGTATTATGCAAAGAGAAGGCAGTGCTTAGCCTTATGCAAGTGGAGAGGCAGGTCTTAGCCTTATGCAAGTGGAGAGGCAGGTCTTAGCCTCATGCAAAGATTGAGACATGGCTTAGTCTCATGCAAAGATAAGAGTAAGAGTGAAGTATTCTTAGCTGACAATGTGTTTCATGCATAGGGATTGTGTCGTTTCGATTATGTTTATCATGATGATATAGCCCTGCATCCAAAGAAAATTTGTTAGTTTTGCGGGGGAGGTTGGTTCGTGCCTTTTCTTGCTCGATTTGCTCCGCTCTGTCTGAAGATCCTTTTCAAGCTATTAGGGTAGCATTTGGCTAAAGCAAAGTTTCAAAAGTATGCGTGTGTAATTTCAAAGACATAGTAATATGCAGTTTAGAAATTAGTTAGATGAACCAGTAATTGTGACATAATTAGAGACATTGCAACTTCCTCTGCCGTAGAATTTTGATGGTCCTCCTCAAAATTCTACCCCATTTAACTAGATGACCTTTCTGACTGTTCCATACGTTGCGGTTGGCTGAACTTGCTTCGAAATTTTGATGGTCCTCCTCAAAATTCTGCCTCAGTTTCTGATTGTTGGGAAAATGGAAATTTTATTGAATTGTGACCGAACCCACAGGGTTGCCTACATGTCCCCTCTCAAATGGGAATCAGGTCGAGTGTAGTTCAATTTACATCATATGAAGAAAACATAAAATGGTTTACACATAGTATCTTTCGACTACATCTGAGTTGATTGGCTTTGGCAAAATTTTCCCATCCATCTCTGTGAGTATGAGCGCTCCTCCTTTCATTACTATGTGAACCATGTAAGGACCTTGCTAGTTTGGAGAGAATTTCCCTTTGGCTTCATATTGATGCGGGAAGATCCGTTTCAGCACCAGCTGCCCCGGTGTGAACTATCTTGGCTTGACCCTTTTGTTGAAGGCTCTGGACATTCTGTTCTGATAAAGCTGGACGTGACATACCGCATTTATCCTCTTTCCGTCCATGAGGGCTAGTTGCTCATAGCGACTCCTTATCCATTCGGTGTCGCTGAGTTCAGCTTCTTGTATGATTCTCAAGGAAGGAATTTCTACCTCGGCGGGAATGACAACTTCAGTACCATAAACCAGCAGATTGGGAGTGGCCTCGGTTGATGTGCGGACTGTGGTACGGTATCCCAGTAAGGCGAATGGTAATTTATCGTGCCATTTCTTGTGATTCTCTACAATTTTCCTTAGTATCTTCTTGATGTATTTGTTGACGGCTCCATTCATTTGAGGCCTGTATGCTGTGGAATTCTTGTGCTTGATTTTGAAAGTTTCACACATGGCTTTCATCTAGTCACTATTGAGATTGGAGGCATTGTCAGTGATGATGGACTCTAGAACCCCAAATCGACAAACTATTCAGCCGCGGACAAAATCTGCGACGACCTTCTTGGTCACAACTTTGGAAGATGCAACTTCGACCCATTTAGTGAAGTAGTCGATGGCCACTAAAATGAACCGGTGCCCGTTTAAAGCGGTGGGCTCGATTGGACCAATGACATCCATTCCCCAGGTAGCAAAGGGCCAAGGTGAGCTTGTTGCGTTAAGGTCGTTTGGCGGCACTCGTATCATGTCTGCATGTATCTGACATTGGTAGCATTTCTGAACATACCGGATGCAGTCTGTTTCCATGGTAATCCAAAAGTATCAAGCCCTGAGTATCTTCTTGGCCAAGACAAAGCCTTTCATATGTGGGCCGAGCAATTTGGAAGCCTCTTTTGCGTCAACACACCTTAACAGTCCCAGATCAGGAGTTCTTCTATATAGGGTTCCTCCGCTTTGGAAGAAGTGATTGGACAACATCCGAAGTGTGTGTTTCTGAGCATGGTTTGCATGCTCCGGGTATTCTGTTTTTGCCAAGTACTCTTCGATGTCGTGGAACGAGGGTTTTTTCGTCCGTTTCTTCTTCAACATGAGCACAATATGCCGACTGATTATGGATCCTTACTGGAATGGGATCGATGAAATTCTTGTCTTGATGTTGTATCATTGATGACAAGGTGGCCAATGCATCTGCAAATTCATTCTGAATCCTAGGGACATGCCGGAATTCTATCTTTGTGAACCTCTTCTTCATTTCTTGTACATGATGCAGATATGGTAGTATCTTGGAATTTTTTGTAGCCCATTCTCCATGTACTTGGTGCACAAGTAGATCTGAATCGCTGATCACCAGCAGTTCCTGAATGTTCATATAAACAGCCAGGTTGAGCCCTAATATGCAAGCTTCATATTCCGCCATGTTGTCAGTACAGGGGAATATGAGTTTTGTAGACATCGGGTAATGCTTACCAGCTTCCGATACCAAGATTGCTCCGATACCTACTCCCTTGAAATTCGCAGCTCTGTCGAAAAACATCCTCCAACCGTCATAGGCTTCAGCAATGTCTTCTCCTACGAATGATACCTCTTCAGGAAAATACGTTTTTTGGGGTTTGTATTCTCCTCCCATAGGATTTTCGGCAAGATGATCTGCCAATGCTTGTCCTTTGACTGCTTTTTGAGTTACATAGATGATGTCGAACTCACTCAGCAAGATTGTCCACTTGGCCAGCTTTCCAGCAGGCATGGGCTTCTGAAAGATGTACTTTAGGGGATCCATCCTCGATATGAGATATGTCGTATAAGCACAAAAGTAGTGTCTTAGCTTTTGAGCTATCCAGTTTAGAGTACAACAAGTGCGTTCTAGCAAAGAATACCGTGCTTCATAAGGAGTGAACTTCTTAATCAAGTAATATATGACCTGTTCCTTTCTCCCCGTCTCATCATGCTGTCCCAGAACACAACCGAAATCTCCATCTAATACTGCACGGTAGAGCAGTAGTGGTCTACCAGGTTCTGGCAGGACTAAGACTAGTGGTGTGGACAAGTATTCCTTGATTTTGTCAAAAGCCTTTTGACGGTCCTCGGTTCAACTGGTTGCAGCATCCTTCTTTAGTAGTTTGAAGATCGGCTGACATATTACTGTGGACTATGCTATGAAGCGGTTGATGTAGTTGAGGTGTCCCAAGAAACACATCACATCCTTCTTGCTTCTTGGTGGTGGTAATTCTTGGATGACTTTGACCTTTGACGGGTCCAACTCTATTCCTCGGTGACTGACGATGAATCCCAACAACTTTCCGGCAGGAACCCAGTGCACACTTTGCGGGGTTTCGCTTTAGGTTGTATTTTCGCTGCCGGTCAAAGAATTTCCTCAAGTCTGCTATATGATCTGCGACCTTCTTGGACTTGAGAGACATCATCCACATATACCTCTATCTCTTTTTGTATCATGTCATGGAAAATGGTTGTCATGGCCCTCATGTAGGTGGCCCCATCATTCTTTAGACCGAATGGCATCATTTTGTAGCAGTACACTTCCCACAGTGTAATGAAGGATGTTTTCTCTACGTCTTCTTCATCCATCCAGATATGATGGTAACCTGTGAAGCAATCTACAAAGGACTGGTGTTCATGCTTGGCGTAATTGTCGATCAAAATGTGTATATTTGGCAGCGGGAAATCTTCCTTTGGACTTGCTCTATTGAGATCTTAATAATCAACACAGACTCTGACTTTTCCATGCTTCTTCGGAACCGGTACAATGTTGGCTAACCAGGTTGGGTATTCCACATCCCGAGGACCTTTGCTTTGATCTGCCTAGCAACTTCCTCGTTGATTTTCAGGCTCATATCTGGCTTGAATTTCTTGAGTTTCTGCTTCACTGGCGGACACATTGGGTTTGTGGGTAACTTGTGAGATACTATGGATGTGCTCCACCCCGTCATATCGTCGTATGACCATGCAAAAATATCCTCATGCTCTTTCAGGAACCGAGTGTATTCTTCTTTCTCTCACAGTGACAAATGGATGTTTATGTCGGTTTCCTTGATGGTTTCAGAATCCCCCAAGTTGACTATCTCGGTCTCGTCCAGATTATACTTGGGATTGTTCTCAAACTTCTCCACTTATCTGACAATCTCCTCGGGTATTACATCCTCTTCTTATAATTTCATTCGAATCACTGTCCTTTTGTTGCGTTGTCTCATTACATGTCACAGTCGTTGGTTCATCAAGATAAGAAATAGTAATGTTGTAGGGATAAAGATATGAAAGGAAAATAGTAATAATAAAACATCAAGCCATTAAAAGTGTCAGACAAAATGATTTCAATAACTCAAATAATGTTTTTTGAAACGGAACACTGACAAAATGCAAAGGAGGAAATCATTTTCAAAAAGAAACAATGCTATCAACCTTGCTACCCCGGGACTCGTCGGCCCCTTGATGGTTTGACATTCCAGTTCTTGAGGAATGCTCCCCTCTTCACTGTCTGGATAGTAGGGCCTTCCTCCTCCTCCTCCTCCTAGACTATTACACATTAGTCCATATCATCTTCTTCTTCTGATCCCCATATGATATCGGCTTGATGGAAGGTCTAATTTAAGTTTTACATAGGTTGCTCAAGAGGGTAGTATGGACCACGCCATGGTGGTGACAATTTCCGATATTCCTGCCAGGTGTACTGATATCCTAGCCCGAAGGTTGTACCATGGCGCTTCAGTTGTACTGGTTTGGAGATACCTTGAAGATTTTTTTCCAGCCCCTTACCAGGTTCGTACCCTTTTCATGCCAGTGTGCTTTCTATCTTGCTACTCCACCACTTATCCTTTTTGATTGCGTTAACATGATCGATGCGATGGTAGGTTTCTCCATCAAACTTCCTTCTGTTTTCTATCACCGGAACAGTCTGACTGGTGTAAATGGGGTTGCTCCCATCTCCATGGATGATCACTTCTTGATAGTTCCATTCAAACTTTACAGCCTAGTGCAAAGTAGACGCGATAGCCCCAGCGACATGTATCCAAGGTCGGCCCAACAGTAGATTGTAGGAGGCCGATATGTATAGCACATGAAATTCGACATCAAACCAGGTGGGGCCCATCTACAAACACAAATTAGTTTCTCCAATGGTAGCCCTTTGAGCCCCATCGAACGCTTTCACATTCATAGTCCCTGCTCGTATCTCATATAGGCCCTTGCCCAATCTCTTCAGAGTTGTCAACGGGCAAATGTTGAGGCTGGACCCTCCATCTATCAAAACTCTGGTGATGAATTTATCTTCACATTGCACTGTGATGTGTAGTGCCCTGTTGTGACTTAACCCTTCAGGTGGAAGCTCGTCCTCATGGAAAGTGATCTTGTGGCTTTCTAGCACTTGTCCCACCATGTTGGCCATTTCTCCGCTAGTGATGTTTTTGGGCACATATGCTTCATTTAGTGCTTTCATCAGAGCATTCTTGTGTGCCTCAAAATTTTGCAACAATTACAGGATGGATATCTGGGTGGGAGTCTTGTTCAGATGATCAACGACAGAGCACTCCCTTGCTTGAACCTTCCTCCAGAGGTCATCTGGACTAGTCTCAATGGCGGGCGGTTTGCTGGAAGTTTGCTTACTGGTTTCTCCCAAATGTTCAAGTGTATAAACCCTTCCTATTCTTGTCATTCCTTGTGCAATGCCGGACTCTTCCATCTTTTCCTTTCCCTTTCTTCTAGCCTCGGCAGCATAATCCCAAGGTACAAAATTAGAACTGAAGGGTGGTGTGGATGCCACCGTTACAGTGAAAGGTGTGGCCACTTCTACCTCAAAAGGAGTGGGTGTAGCCGCAGGTGGTGTTACTTATATTTCAAAGGGAACCAATGCAGCTACCTCGACTTGAACTGGCGATTGTACCTGCACCACAATGGGATTGAGCGTGAGTGCAGGTTTCTTAGGGTCATCTCCTTCCCGATTAAGCCCGATTGATCCCTCGGGATCCCACTCTTCATCAGTTTCTATTACATTGACCCCTTGACCCCTATGATCTGGGAGGGTATTGTTGCGGACATTGGGTGCAATTTCCTTTGCCTGTATGACCTTGGTATCAATTAGTGTTTGGATCTTGTCTTTCAAGGTGCGACACTCATCAATAATGTGTCCCTTCATACCGGAATGGTCCGCACATGTCTTGTTTGGATTGACCCATTGAGATGAATTTTCCATTGCCACAACGGGAATAGGGGTAACGTATCCAACAACTTTCAATCTTTCATACAACTGGTCGATGGGTTCAGCAATAGCGATGTATTGTCTAGGTGGTTTGCGGTCAAAATTAGGCCTGGGTTTTTGATAGTTTGGACGAGTTGGAGGTGAATGATAATAAAATGGTTGGGTATTGTAGGTGTGGTAGGCTGTAGCAGGTTGAGGATATCTAGGAGGTGAAGGTTGGTATGTGGGTGGAGGTGTTTGGTATACAAATGGAGTTTTCGGACCTTGGGCAACCATTACTGTCCCCACTTCTTTCTTCTTCGACATGCCACCTGATTGTAGTGCTTTTTTCGTGGCTTGCAGTGAATCAAAATTTGTCACCATTCCACTTTGGATAGATTCCTCGATCCTTTCTCCGAGCTTGATGATATTGGAGAACTTGTGATTCTCAATAACCATTAGCCTTTCATACTATTGTGGATCCTGCACCCTGAAAAATAACTTGTTCATCTGCTCCTCATCTAATACCGACCTGAACTTTGCAGCTTCTGACCTCCACCGAGTAGCATACTCGCGGAAAGTCTCAGTTGGCTTCTTCTTGAGAATCTAGATATAGAAACATCCAGTGCATTTTCTGTATTGAATCTGAACCTATCCATGAAGTCTGACGCCATGCTCACCTAATTAGCCCACTTCTTGGGATTCTGGCTTATGTACCAAGATAGAGCATCTCCAGTAAGGCTTCTCATGAACAACTTCATGTGAATCCTTTCGTCTTTTCCAACCCCCACGAGGTTGTCACAGTAAGTTCTCAGATGAACCTTGGGGTCACCCGTTCCATCAAACATTTCGAACTTGGGAGGTTTGTAACCCTCCGGCAATTCCACATCTAGCTATATGCACAAATCTTCATAATTCATACCTTCAATCCCTTTACCTCCTTCAAAACCCTGAACTAGGCTTGTTAGTCTCTTGAGCTCCTGTTCCATGTTCTTGATGAGCAGGTCCTTCTCGGCGGATTCTGGTGTATATGAGATTGGTTGAGTGGAGTAGGGTAAGGTTTCTACGTATATTGGGTTGTTTTGGTGAATTCCAGGAGTTTGGGTATAATGGTGATCATTGGTTGAGTTTTAGGGATCGGGGATAGCTTGTGGGGTATTTTGAGGAGTGTGATAGGTGGTTTGCGGATATTGGGTAGGGAGTTGCTGATTTTGAGAAGGACTTGTATATTGGTGAGGTGCGGGAGGAATCTGTGGGCGTTTCTTAGGTGTGCCCTGAGGTGGTACCAGGTTTTGAATATTTGGATGGTTGACATCTGAGACATTCAGTGTGAGAGAGAGGTTTGCCAAGTTACGGACCTGCTCAAACTCACCCTGTAGTTCAAGTATCTTCTGTTCAAGCCGTAAAACCAAGTCATTTGGGGCCGGAGTACCCCGACCATCGGAAGTTTCCACATTCTCAGCATGTGTAGTGTTGTCTTTTTTGACGCCGCTTATATCGTCCATTTTAGCTTTCCCTTTGCTTTTTGTACACTTGGAGGAAGAAGAGGTGGAGGGCCTCTGGATCTGGTATGGTAAGTTGATGATGTCAGTATGCGTGAACCAACCTTGGGGAATGGGAATAATCAAAAAGAAAGAAAAACAAAAGGTAACCAAGTCAGTAAGAATTCTGAAAAATGTTTGCAGTATTTGAACACATATTGCGGGGAATGTAAATTCGCGTCCTAATTTTGGAGCCTCGTTGTGCCTGAGTTAGGCCTAGCGACAAGTAGATTTGGAGAATTTCAATGCCAATAATTGCCTCATTTCATTAATGTAAAAATAGATGAATCTAAAATGATAATAAATAAGATAAGTCACTAATGGCACTTGGCCTTATTACATTTGAAAAAGTATATAAACCTAATCTACTTGGTCCCAGAAGGACCTTCTCCAGGCTTGATTCTCTTGGATCCATTGATCAGGTTCCCTAGGTCGCGCATGCCCAGCAACATGTATACCCTTGCTAGATTTCCTCCTTCGTTGCCCTCAGCATTCTGGCAGTCTACGACTCTTTTCCTCATTTTCTCTTCCAACTCCATCAAACCCTGCTCGAGATATTCTAGCCTTTCATTCTACTTGATATCCATTTCCCTCCACTCATTGATCAGTTCCATATCAGTCTGGTGTTGCTCCAGATGCTCGACCTCAGACTCTTGAACTCTTTTGCGTAGTCTGTTGTATTTTACTTGGGCTTCAGCAACTTTGTCTATGACCCTGTTCCCTCGACCGATCCCCGGCTCAACTATTCCTGCTATCCTACCTTCCAACCATGATGGTAAAAGCGCATATGCCCTGTGTGATATCGGTCTGGTTTGATAGTGTCCTTTTCTATAATAATTTCAGGTGCCACTTATGTTGAGCTACGCATTTGTATGGGATGTCGTCATCCTGAAAAGATTCCCTGTAGTGACTCATTTTAGAAACTCGCGGTATGACTTGCTTTCTACTTGCTTGTCTCATAACCCTGATGGGAACATAACGGTATATGCCCCTTAATCCGATTAACATCAAGTACGGAACGCCCCTAGATCTGATGATGAAATCACTAGTACGGAACCATTCGATCATCCATTGAACCTAGTCCTCAGTCAGATTATCGAAAAACTGCACCCATTCTGTAGCATTCTGTGGTTGAGCAAACCTGTCTGGGATAAAGGTCATTCTCTTAGGGTGATGAAAAGCTATATGATCGTTCCACGGTCTTACTGGAAACTCTCGGTAGTATTGACCTCTCTGGTGATGTTTTAGCAACCAAACATGTAGCAGCAAATTACAACCCTCAAAGTGTTTGAACCCCTTATGGCAGCTATCCAAGGCCCGATATATGTCTGCTATAATCATAGGGACAATGGTATATGTTTGCCCCTCGATTCCCTCTATTAAGGCTTTAGTTACCATGGCCAGTCTGGTGTGAATTCTGTCCATTTTTCTTGGGAACACTATCATACCCAAGAAGTAGACGATGAACACAAAAACCCTGCGATGAATCCAACCCAAGGAAGTGATAGAGAATTCGTCATGAAAGATACAATAGGATTTTCTATGACCGTATCGTTCATAAAGAAAGTCGAATGGTATGTAAGACTTCTTCAGACACACCAAGTCGTCGTTTTTCCTTAAACCCATCATCTTCAGAAACCCTTTTGGAGTGCGATTTTTTGGCACCTATAAACCGGGACTGTCCCAAGGTAGTCCAGCAAATCCCCATATTTCCTCCAAGAGAGAGGTCATTTCTACGTTGCCAAAATGGAACACAGAGATTTTCTCCGTCCCAGAACACTGTGGTAGCTTCGATCAGCATATTGTTCGGTTGGATGTCCAATAAAGAGGGTAAATTTCCCAAAACCTTTTTCACATGCTTTTCAACAATGGTGGTATGTTACGGACCATGCCGAACCTAGGGACTGCGTGCCTCATTTTCTGCAAAACAAATAAGGTTAGGTCCTTTCCCCTAAAGATTCGACTATTTATACATCAATGATTAGCATAATTGCACTTATTTCTCCAAATTAATGCACAGATCGTGGTTGCGTCCGTTGGGATTATTGAAACCCCGATGGACTTTGGACAAGGATTTTCTTAAAGGGATATTATGTGGACAACATATTAACCCAGGCTAGGTTTGACCATGATGCATGTACAATTAATTAGAGTAAGGTTTCTACAAAGGTCTAGACTGGTACCCTCAAGCGGACAACTTGAAGGGGAAAGGCACGCAGTCGTCGACTGCGCCGCTGATCGACTAGTTTTACCACAAATAAGCCTTCCAGAATTCAAAGGGGTGATATATAGGAAGAGCGCAAACACTCATCAAGCGTTGCTATGGTATTAATTACGCACGAGTGGAATATGATGTTGAACATGATTTATGCAACAGAAAATAGCACGTTGTCACATATTTGCACGATGAAAAATGATAAATGCGGTATTTAATAATTGAAAAGGCGTTTAACAAAGAAAACAAGGAGACAAGTCAGTTTCCATAGTATAGAGTAATAAAACAAGAAAGAGAAACCGAAAATGCTTAAAAGTAGGCAAATAAATTCACATAAAGTGGGAAAGGGAAAATGGTATGCAAGTATTAACAGAATAATAAGGCATGCTTGAAGACTAATTCACAAAAATCAGGTTCTTTATGGTAAGAGCCTAAGGATATCCCCAGCAGAGTCGCCATGCTGTCGCTCCCCTTTTTCCTCGCGAAATCAGGTTTCGACATTTCTAAGACAACTCACTTCCTTTTGGGATGGGGTAAGGGATTGGAAGAGTCACCACCTAACGGATTAAGGTGCATTAGGGCACCTAGAGCAGTTAACTCATAAAACCAGTTTGCATCACCAAAGATCAGGTAATGGCTCAAATTACCTTGAGGGGAAGGTGTTAGGCACCCCTCGAGGTCCAAAACGGCGGGTCCCGACCGAACTTGATTATGCGAATTAGTCTAAAAGGGAAATAAAACAATTTGGACAATACAAATTACTTTTAAACAGGATTAAAGGGGGGTCCTAGGATTTATTAGCCTATAGGATCATTGCACACAATACTTTGTAACTTTCCCAAGTTGTGGTGTTACTCATAGCATCAACGCACGTGCTATTATCTCGTTACTACCCAATTACTATCTTTCAGTTGTTACCTAAGAGTTCTAATAGCTTCTAACTCGTTCCTTATGTGTGCACTACCCGTCCCTTACCTATGGCCTTGGAGGTATTAGGACCTCTATTTAGGGTGGTTTTAGACCGCCCTATGTTACTTAAAAATGAGAAATCTAGGCGACAAACAAAATACAAATAGGACTTTCAAGTAAAGAAACAGATAAGGGCTCACATTGACCTCCACAAGTAGACAACAAAGGCACGCAGTTGAATCAGCAAACTTCGTTAATTTTAGAATCCTATAGGCAGGATATCTATATGAGCAGAAACATAATATAAAGGCAATTAAGGTGAGCATTGTGACCTATTTGTTTGCCTACTTATTTTATTCAGCGCAAATGTGGGCATTCCAAGCAGGTAATATGTCACAATTTTAAGCCCAGAATCATTAATAAGTCCTACAGATTGCCTAAGTGATGGCCAGAATTGGTTGAATTCAGAATTGATTAACAGAATCCTATAGGCATGATTTCTACGAGTTTATTAATTACAGACCTATAAACATGGTTTCTAAGTGTAATACTGATTTTAACTCATAGAGACATGTTTTTATTCCTTTTAAATCCTATAGGCATGTTTTCTAATTGCTGAATTAATTTAATCCCCTATAGGCATGATTTCTAATTGCTGACTTGATTTAAACCTATATAGGCATGATTTCTAAGTTGAGACTGATTTAAACCCCTATAGACATGATTTCTAAGTTGAGACTAATTTTAAACCCCTATAGGCATGATTTATAAGTTGAGATTGATTTAAACCCCTATAGGCATGATTTATAAGTTGAGACCGATTTTGTTATCCCTATAGGCATGATATCTATTAACCATATGTGGGCAGAAATTAAGCAGATAGCCAGGAAAGATTATTATTTCAAACAAACAGGGTCCTATAAACATGGCCACTAATGCACATTGGGTTGAAAATATGTGTTGACCCTATGAACATGGTCTCTAATGAAGAATTAACGGAAAAGCCTATAAACAGGATCTTTAGTATGCAAATGTAAAAATACAGAACCAAAACAATCAGGAAAATCCTATAGGCAGGATCTCTAAACAAGTATAGCACTCACATGATTCAATCAACATAATTAAACCTATAGGTAGGATTTCTACCCGATTTAACAAAGATATAGGAACCCCCTAGCTTTTAATAATAAAATCCAAATATGTTATTACAGAGATTATTACAGCCCAGAATATTGAATTAATTACATAACAGTAACAATTACACTATACAGAGCCTTCATAGGCCCATTCTAAACCTGGAAACCAGGCCTTCAATCATAACAGCTCTGGAGCATAGTAGTGATCCGTCCATGACACATAAAATTAGGCTTCCAGTGTGTCAAAGTTCCCAAGGGCCTCAGGGACCCCAGGCAATGCTCACACCAGAACCACATTCAGAGAGATAACTCATAAAAAGATTGGAAGACCAGCCCCAATGTGTTAGAGTTCGGAGAAGTCTCAAGGACCCTAGGCAGTGCTCACACTAGGGGTGGTGAGAACCTAAATGACTAAGAGTAGGAGTTTGAAAACCAGTGCATAAAGGGAAAGGGGGCAAGTTTTAAAATCGTTTAATTTTTAGAAGCAAGCAAATTCAGAATACAGAGTTGCAGACAGAACTGCACCAAGAAACAAACAAAGTTCATGTTCAGCACATAGTTCAAACAAATTTGGCATTTGGTTAGGCTAAATATCAAAGCAATCATGGATTAAACACAGAAACATACTGGACCTATAAATTAAACCACAAACATATTGGATTACATGCTTACAATATCCGGCAAGGTTCAGAACACAAAAAAAAGACTGAACATTAAACTAATTTAGGAAAATGGGTAACATTATTTTAAGTAACTTAGTTTAACAATATTACTAAATGAGATCATGTAGTCACATAGAAAGCATGATTATGCTGAGGATTGAAATAGGCTATTCGAATAAAGCATAGAGAACAAAATAGTAAGAGTTAGGGCATACCAGCTGAGAAGAAAGCAGCTAAGAATGCAATAGCAATTAAATTCCAGAGAATTTGGCCTTGGCTTTTAGCCGGCCAAATAATAGCCACTTAGTGCAGAAATCAGAACAAGAGAATAAAGGGAGAGCTTAAGTTTTTGTGAGAACAGTAGAGTTGTTCTAAACGGAGTGAGGAAAGGGTCTAAATAGAACCCAATGAAGTTAACAAATAAGGTAATGAACCAGTCCTATACAAATAAGGTTGTATACGGCTAAACTCAGGAAGACCAATTTTACATCTGTTACGGCGTTAGGTAACCTGTTCGCATAAGGATCAAGGTATGGCCCGAGGCCCAACCTCGAGCATCCCTTACGCTCGACCTCGAGGCAATACGGTTTCAGGATTGACGCAGGTGAATGTCACGAGGACTGAAGTAGACAACTCTGTAACAAAGTACGAGTCCGTACTCAGACAATAAATAGCTGTATCTGTGGTAAAATCTTTGTAATAAATAATAGTGTACTATGTTAGAATTCTCCTCCTATATAAAGGGGACCCTTCTTATTTTTGGCATACACAATATTGGATACAAGGAACAAAAACATTCTCTGCTTCATTACTCAAACATTCTCTATTTCTCTCTGCTAGCTCATTTACTTACATTTATTGCCTTATATTAATTGTTCTTCATTTATAGCTCATTATTGATCATAAATAGCATACTCCGAAGCCTATAAGTTTGATATATCTCCATCGACCATCCATTGGTAGCCCCGAACCTTGACCTTGAGGACCCCCGAGGCCAACATCGAACATCCGATTTAAGGCATCTCAGTTTGCTTATCTTCAATTTCTCAACTGTTTTTACTCTACCTGTTTTAATCGCACTTAGTATCAACTGCCAACTAGCACTAAAATAAATCGCATATTTTTAGAACCGCATAATCAAATATAATTATAATTACAAGGTAAATAGTTTGGCGCCCACCGTGGGGCTAAAAATAATAGTGATTGTTTTAGTGCTGGTTCATTGACAAAAGCAGGTTATCTTTCACACTTTTTCTTGTCTGAAGAATCTTTGATTTCAGGTCAGAATGTCTAACTCAGTAAATGCACGCGAGAACAACGATGCCGAAGAGCGCGGAGAAAACAGTGCAGTTGTTTCAGGTGATGGCGCACCGCTACAGAACCCTGAGGGCGTGCCAAACCCGAACCTGGTGGATGTTGGCTCACGCAACGCCCAACACATTGACGTCAGTTCCCACACAAACTGCAATGCGCGTCTTGCGGAAGAACGGGAGCTTCAAAACACTCCGGTTCAGGAGGAAAGGCAGGTTAGCCTCCACGATATTTTTGAAATTTCGCAGGCACAACAATTGGCGATCGCTAAGCTTCAGAGCCACCAAAAGACTCCAAGCACAATAATACCGCAGGCAGCTCCTCGAGTCAAGCAGACACCGGGAAGATCGAGCAACGAAGGGTCGGCAACCGACCCGCCATCATGAAAATTCTGTAGGACCTCACCAAGAGAATTGAATCGGGAGAAAGAGGATATAAGCGAACGACAAAAAGGTGGAGAACTACAACACGAGGGTCGACCAAATTCCAGGCGCACCCCCAATCCTAAAGGGTGTGGACTCGAAGAAGTTCGTGCAAAGAATTTTTCCCTCGAGTGCGACCCCGAAGCCCATCCTGAAAAAGTTTAGAATGCCCGACCTTGCAAAATACAATAGGGCCTCGGATCCCAACGAGCACATCACCGCCTACACTTGTGATGTGAAGGGAAATGACCTAAAAGAGGACGATATCGAATCTGTGTTGTTGAAGAAGTTTGGAGAAACGCTGTCGAAGGGGGCCATGATGTGGTACCACAATCTTATCCCCAATTCGATAGATTCATTTGCCATGCTAGCGGACTCCTTCATAAAGGCACACACCAGAGCCATCAAAGTTGCAACCAGGAAGTCCGACGTCTTCAAAATCAAGCAGAGAGAAAGTGAGATGTTCTGGGAGTTTGTATCTCTCTTTCAGATGGAGAGAATGGAGTTACTGCAAGTCTCCGACGATTGGGCGGTGCAGGCCTTCACCCAGGGCTTGAACAAACGTAGCTCGATAGCTTCAAAACAGCTGAAGCAGAACATGGTTGGATACCCTGCCGTCACCCGGGCAGATGTCCACAGCCGATACCAGTCGAAGATTAGGGTCGAGGATGACTAATTGGGAACCCCTTCGGGCTCGGTCCAATAGGATCCCAGGAAAGGAACCGAAACCAAGCAAGGAAAGATATCAATCGTACATCGAAGATCGAAGGAACGCCCTGAGGCGCAACATACCCCGAAATGACCGAAGGGTAGACCGAGGACAAAACCCTAAGGGACTCGTAAACCGAGTTGATTTTAACAGATAAGAAGAACCAGTGGAGGCGCCCCGACTTTCAGAGTACAACTCTAACGTCGACGTCTCGGACATCGTGTCATCCATAAACAAAATCAAGGAAACCATGTGGCCCAGACCCATATTGTCGGATCCATCACAAAGAAACCACAACTTGGTATGTGAATTTCACGGCACACACGGTCACAAGACCGAGGATTTCAGACAACTCCGGGAAGAAGTAGCCCGACTACTCAGCAAAGGGCACCTCAGGGAATTCCTCGACGACCGATCCAAAAACTAGCTTCAAGGGGGAGTAGCGAACAAGAGAAATGAAACGGAAGAGCCGAAACATGTCATCCACCTGATCATGTGAGGTATTGACGCCCTCGCATTTAACGACGAAGGAATCGTGATCTTACTGCAACCCAATAACGACACATTGGTAATTTCTTTTCTTATGAATACATTTCAGACTAAACATGTGCTTGTGAATCCAGGTAGCTCGGCCAACACAGTCAGGCACAATAATAGGGCAGCTTGGACTGCCCGACCAGATTGTGCCCGCCTCTGGAATCCTTAACGAATTCATTATGGGCATCTCGAATTTCACAAATAAAAGACTGTACCGCGCCCTTAGAACATGCAGGAAAAGACAACACGCCATTGAGGCTGGTACGTCATTATCGCTAAGATATGAATGCCCCCTTATATATTCAATTTTATACTAACTTATGGGCAGGTGTCCGAGAAAAGGAGTTGAAACACCTTCTAGTTCGGAGGCCTTAGGTTTTAAAGCACGCGTTGCACTCTTTTCCTTCGATCAGATTTTATCCTGGAAAGGGTTTTGCCAGGAAGGTTTTTAATGATGCAACACCTATGTGCTACCTGAGGAGAACTCGGCCAGGTATTCAAGGTTTTTCTCCATTCAACTTAAAATACTGGAGGGAATTATCCCGGGAAGTCGCCCCTCAAGCAGAGAAAAGCAAGCCGAAGAGGGTCTTGATAGGAAAATAGTGTACCGTGTCTGCATAGAAGGATCGAACCCTCGGCCACAGAAACATGTATACTTGTATCAAAATACTTTACCATCAAAATACTTTGCAAATCCAAGAAACCGCTATCATTAACATTCGAGTTGTTAAGATCCGAGGCCGTAAGATCTCAAGCGGGTAACCTCGGACATGTTCAAAACTATAAATCCTACGGACATGACCTAGATTGATAGGCCCCAAATGGGCGTATCTAAATAACAAGGCACAGTCCCGGCTTCAAATCCAAGGCTATATATTCGAACTTGTAAGACCCCTAGAAAGTCATACCGTCGAATATAGATGTCGAGGATACGATACTTGGGACTAAAGGCTACGGCCAAACAAAAACAACTCCGATCGATAGGCTACGACCAAACTAACGTGACTCGGGGATGCCCGACTATCAAGATAAAATTAAATCCTTCGAAGTTCCTTCGGAAAGAACCGGTTAATTCACAATACCCTCGGCTTAAGCAAAAGAGCTTCGATCATTTTCATGTGAGCTCCCAAAAATAAAAAGGTTTCAAAATTTCGGCCATAGGGCAAAACCTTCCGAGGTGCCCACCAATCGTCACATAACGATTCATAATCGAGGTTCTTACTAAACCGTCGAAGAATCGAACGAATACAAACATATCAAAAAAGCTTTAGCGAGGAAAAATATATCAATATTAAAGGTCATATTGACCCGATGCGTAAGAGCCTTGAAGCCAGCCTGAAAAGCCTATGGGCTAATCCAAAACCTAAAGGATCAATGAGCTTGAGCTGTAACCCGGCTAGGGGATTGAACCTAAAGTGGTTAACTAAAATTGCGTAAGAGCCTTAAAGCTAGCCTGGAAAGCCTACGTGCTAATCCAAAACCTAAAGGGTCAATGAGCTCGAGCCGTAATCCCACTCGGGGATTGAACCTGTAGTGGTTAACTATAATTGTGTAAGAGCCTTGAAGCAATCTTAAAAAGCCTCAGGGATAATCCATAACTTAAAGGGTCCATGAGCTCGAGCCGTAACCTGGCGAGGGGACTGGTTTTCGACGATCAAAATTTTAGGCATAAACAGGTGCAAACAAGCCAAAAAAAAAGAAGAAGCTCATTTACGCAAACATTGTGAATATACATTTGCAGAAGAGCACCAACAAAACAGAAAATAAAGAAGCCTGGTCTACCTCTTCTGGGGGACTGTAGCTCTGTCGGTCTCTTATTCATCTAATATAAGGAGTCTGGCGTCGCTTTCATCCGCCCTGGCCTGCCTTATCTCCTCTGAGAGGTTGTATCCCCTATCATGAATTTCCTCGAGGGTTTCCCTTCGGGATCTATGATGGGCGTAGACTCATCTCCTTCATTCAAAATCAGAAACCTTTCTCAGTTCAGCCCGAACATCAGCAATATCTTTCGAATAAACATCCACCTTTTTGTCAGCCTTTGCTCGGGCC
The DNA here is from genome assembly GCA_005239495.1 of Nicotiana undulata. Lineage (NCBI taxonomy): Eukaryota > Viridiplantae > Streptophyta > Magnoliopsida > Solanales > Solanaceae > Nicotiana > Nicotiana undulata. Next base: position 29,641 of record ML263989.1, on the reverse strand, counting down.
TCTTGAGCCTTTATATGAGCATCAACTACTTCAGCCTTCATTCGCAGGAGTTCAACCTCGAGTTCTCCTATCTTGATCACCTAAATCGAGTTATCCTCTCTAGCATTTCGAAGGTGCACTTCGAGGGCAGAAAATTTAGCCAAGGCATTCTTTTTGGCCGCAACGTGGGCGTCATTCTGAGTCCTAAGCCCATTCCACTCACGCTCGGCTTGACAACCTCTACCCCAAAGGCATTCCAGATCTTCCGTTTTCCTCTGCAGCTGCAACACCAGAACATCAATCTCCGAAAACAAGAGAGGAAATATGTACGTCCTCACAGCAGAAATCACATGTTCCTCGAGGCGAACTTCGTAGTCGCGACTCCGACTCACCTCGTACCGAAGGTGTGTCAACTCCTTTTCCTGATCTTCACTAAGGAGCTTGAAAGATCTTTCCCTGTCCGAAGCTTTCCTCAATTCATACTTAAACTTATCGAAGACCTGTGAAAAGCAAGCTCTGGTTAAAAAATGGAAATACGGAGTTGGAAGATCGGAGGATCACCGAAGCTCACCGTAGAGCAAAATCGTTGGGCCTCCTCGTAGGCCGATTGTGCATTTCCTAGACCGGCCCCTTGGCCCCGTTCGAACTATCCAAAGAAGAGACACCACCTTTAAGGAGTCCGCTCCCATCACACGGCCCTTGGCCCTGAGCATCCTGCAAGGTACCCTTGGTAGAAGGGGAAACCGATGGATTCCCCCTTCGAAGTACCTTCATAAGGGGAGGAAAATGGCGGTAAGGGAGGGATCACTTCCCCATAAATAAAAACTTCGGATCTGGGAAGCACGACTCCACCGCCCTTATGGCACTGGGAGGATCTCGCCTTGATAAAGAATTCCTCGCGCGTAAAGGATTGTCTTCGGTTGCCCTCATCTCGCATTTCTGAGGCCTCCCATCCGCCCTCCATCAGGTATCGCCACTTACTCTCATCACAAGCAGAGTAGGCCACCAATCTCCGAATCCAATCCGCCAAGTCAGGAATCTCGAATGGCATCCACAGAGTCGCTGCAAAAAGGAAGGGAAGGCATCATCGTAAAGTCTGCTTTAACTGCTACTTTCGCTGCATATAAAATAATAAATACACAAGTGTACCACTTATGCATAAACTTCCACCTTTCGAGGAAACGCATGAACTCCTGTGAGATAATATCAATAGTCCGCACCCGGATAAATCGGCTCATCCACCCACGATCCCTCTCCTCCTCGTCACTAGCAACAAGAGGCCGATTGGATCGTCGTCGGAGAGTGATCAGGCCCCGACAATGCGAGGGCTGGTATAATCTGATAAGATGACTAAGGGTAAACACAAGCCCGACCTTCTAGGCAAAAAAATCTCATCATCAACACTATCCTACAGGAAGATGGATGAACCTGTGCCAATATAACCTGATACATGCTACAAAAGTTGAGCACAACCCTGTCAAGGGGGCCTAACGTAAAAGGGTACGTACACACTTTCAAAAATCCCTCCGCATAGGTCATGATACTCTTTTCGGGGGAAGGTATCTGCAGTTCCACATTCTCCCCCCATCCGCAACCTCTCTTCACGGCCTCAAGTTTTGATGTCTGTTCGTTTGGCACCAACAAGCCATCGATCAGACAAGAAACGAAAGCAGAATTCCCCTCCTCCTGGGGAGCGGGATTTGACGTGGTAGCCATAGGTGCTCCGGCACAGGTAAGGGGAGACAAGGGGAAAACTCTGAATTAAATAAAAAAGAATCAGTGAAAGGGCGAAGGACTCTGCAAAAGAGGTAATCTCTCAAAACAACGAAGCCTTCGAGCAAAAGAAGCAAATGTATTTATAGGGAAAAGCGACGACTGATTAACCCGTTTTAAGGTGCAGTTAATTCAAACAAAGTCGTTGCCGCCCCTAGGAGGACGAGCCTGTGGGACCACTACAATCGTCTCTCGGGCCATGTCATATTAACATCATTGCCCAAATATTCGAGGTCCCCATGTCGGTTCCGCCTCAAGAAGATACCTTATCTCAAGTCTCAACTATCGAGCCTATGGACCCCGAAGGACCGCTAAACGGAGTTATCAATCCGTCCCCAAAATAGTACCCAAATTCGGGGGGCCCTACTATCGCAATGAACCTTAAAGGGCCGCCTGCATAATGCCCGGTCTCAAGAAATTTCATTGTTATTACGGGCTATGAAAAGGCGTCAATGCCAACGAGACCTCGGAACGGCCCCTGACCTCGAGAAGCTTCATCTTTACTCACGCAGTTTTCCAAAAGAACTATCATTCATATCTCAAGATGGTGTCCGATCCCGAGGATACGTGCCGCTGTTAATGAAAAGTTCTAAAGGAAACCATCCGAGATCCACACATCAGACTAGCCCGAGGCGATACCCGATCTCGAGACCTTTACTACTCTAAAAATGAACGCCAGACAGACCAACATCAAAGACGAAGGAACGCCGTTGAACGGAGGAAATTAGAAAATGGAAAGTCCCTTGCTGTATTCATAAAAAATATATTTACAGAGGGCGCACCCCCACATGACTCCTCCCAGGAGCCAATGTACAAAGGGGAGAAGAAAATGCAAAATTAATAAAACAAGCCTACTCCTCGCCTTCTCCGTCTGACGAGCTACTGCCGGAATCGCTATCTGAGCCCTCGTTCGAAGGCGTAGGAAGTAATAATCCCTCCTCTTCTACCTTGGTCGTCTCGATCTCGTCAACAAGATTGGCTCCTTTGGCACTTTCTTTCTCAAGGGCCTGCCTCCTAGCTTGCAAGCAGGCGTGAGCAACGACTCGAGTCAGATTGAGCCCAGCCTCCTCAGATAGTTGCCTGGCCCGGTCGTTGGTAGCAATCATGTCCCTTCTATACGAGGCAACATGACCATCAACCTTAGCCTTAGCTGCAGATAGTGAGATAACTTCATCCCGGGCACTCTGAAGAAGACCCTGGGTCGAGGCTAGCTTGCCCTACAAAAGGTCCCTTTCCGAAGTCACAACTTCGTTCTACTTCCTGAGCTCAAGGATCCCCGCGTCCTTGGCCGCGACCTCCTTTTGGAGTTGCCTCACCTAGGCATTCCCCTGCTCGATCTGCGAAACAAATCGTGTTAGGGGAGCGCCGACTCACAGAGGTAAGGAAATAAACTCGTGTGTATTAGTTACCTGCTCAGCAAAACTAGTCCGCTCGTTGTGCACTCCCTCAAAACTGGTCCAGAGCTCATTCAACTCCTCGTCCTTTCGGGTGGAGGAGGTATCTGACGTTTCGAGCTCCAATTTGAGTTTCTTAAGCTCCTCCTCGCGCCTGGTAAGCTCAATATGAAGCTTGGAAAAGGCATGATCATATAGCTTCTGGACATGTAATACGGGAGGAAGGAATTATTAAATGAAGATAGAAAATTGAAGGGAGAGATAGAGATTACCTGCTTTTGAAGTTTCCCTGCCTCTTCAAAGGCGACCGGGGCATCGAGATCACTGTCATCCTCGAGACCAGCAAAGAAGTCTCTAAATGAGTCAAACTCGCTCCGACAGACCCCCATATCGGCGGCACCCCTATTCAAAGCATCACCTATCTCCCCTACGGAAAACGAAGGGCCCATATCGAGGTCATCGACGATGTTGATATCAGTCGTGATATTTTCTTGGTTCTGAGTTATTTCAGGTTTAAGCTCCCTGAACTCGACAACTAAAGACCTGTCGGTATGGACCATATTGCGACCAGATTGATACTCGGGTCCATCCTAGCCAGTGCTTTGCTCAGATCGAGGTCGATCCCCTTCAGATACTTCTGGCTTGTAGGTCCCCCGATCAGTGGCATCCTAAATAGTGTCTTTTCTTCCTGCTCCTTGTGCCAAAGGTCAATCATCACCGTTATCATCATCATTTGCGGCACGCAGGATCATTGCATCAGCCGGAGTTAGGACCGTGGCATCGGTCTTGGGTCTGCGGATCCTGATTCTCTTTGATTTTGGAGACTCGCCCGAATTCCCCTTTTTCCTCTTCTCGCCCTTCTTGGTCCTCGAAAAACTTGCCACCCCAGGCGGGGGCGACCTCATTGACCATTTATCCCTAAGGCCTGCACTAGCCAAACATGTTAGTCTCACTTCTACAGAGAAGTACATACGTTATGAACACGTAATGAGGCTTACCATGTTTCTTGGCCAGCCAACGCGTTTTGGCCAAATCCCTCCATGAAGGCGTACTACACAGAAAGGCAGAGTTAAAATGCCCGATCTATCCCGAGATTTTCGGGACCGCATAAGGGAACCAGACAACGACTGTATTATCAAGAAAAGATTGATTCAGAAAAAAGAAATAAGGGAAGAACGAGCGTAGCTGCGACAATGATACTTACGATTCATGTTCCACTCCTCGGGAACAACATCTGATCAGCTGGAATAATATCTGAAGTCCTCACTCTGACGAACCGACTCATCCAGCACTGGTCCTTGTCCTCATTGATGCTCGCGAAAAATGACTTCGCGGACCGATGGTGCAACTTGATTAAGCCCCCTCGGAAGAGACATGGGCTGTAAAAACGTATCAGTTGATCAAGGGTAAAGGTCATTCCCTCGATCTGGTTGGAAAAATACCGGAGCATGTATACGATCCTCCAGAAGGAAGGGTATATTTGACCAAGTGTCACTCGGTATTGACAGCAAAAGTCTAGTATGACCAGATCTATCTGTCACGACCCAAAATCCTAACTCAGGTCGTGATGGCGCCCAACACTGGGGTCAGGCAAGCCAACACTTAACTTACTTAGAATTCCCCCCCCCCCCTATTTAATTAAACA